>JAEVFF010001657.1:0-37214 GCA_018901945.1 Pugionium dolabratum | reverse complement strand
TTTATGGTCATTACAAACAAATTAATAAATAATCATTTAGTTTTTTAAGTTTTCTAACATCACTTATTTTGAAGGAAGTGAATATTTAATAATCAAATATAAAATATAAAAACAAAATTAGTTTATCCGTAAAACTATGCAATATCAAAATAAGATTATCGATGTGGAACAATAGATAAAAATTTAAGAATCCTCTATTTATTTGATTATTTAATTTAATTACATATTTACAACATGTTTCTAAAATATTTTCTTTCCATACTCCGCTTTAAATTAAATTTTCTTTAACTACTCGTGCATCTATGTTTGTATTATTATTTAATTATTTGTGATATAAATTATTAGCAAAAAGGAAATATAAAAAATTAATTCAATAAGAAAATTTAAAAATATAATGAGTTTAAGTTTTCTAAAATAGATAAGATTAGTTTGAACATATGCTAAAATCTAATTGGTAATTAAAATTCAAAAAGTTAAAATGTTTCTAAAATAGATACTATTTTTTTGATACGTGTCAAACTCTAGTTGATAATACTAAATTCTTAGGCAATAGTTTTTATTTTTGAAATTCTTTTCTTTTAATTTTAGTATATTTTCTAGTATATACTCTGATAGATTTGACTTTTAAATCCGTTTACACATGTATAAATTTAATTAGAATTTTTAATATATGACAAAATTTTATTGAATGATCAACACGTGGCACAATTACATTAGTTAAAAAGGTGGAAAAATATATTTTGGCATCCAACTTCTGAAGAATCAATACTTTATAGTTTATAGAATAATTTTTTGTTAATAAATTGGTGGATACCAATGAAACGAATTAATGAATAAACAACATATTTATATCCTTAAATCATAGCGTAAACAAAGAGTTTGAACTTAATGTAAAATTGCATGTTACATATGTTAATATGATAAGTAATTCAGACAAGTAACAATCTAAATATTTTTCTGAAGTTTTTAGTTATAACATATATAGATATATTTAAGAATATTTAATTCAATATGCTTGAAAAGAAATTGAAAATCTTACATGATGTTTTCTTTTGTTATTCTTTCCCCAATTCTTTAGTTAAAATTGTGTAAATTCCATATACTTTTACTCGTAATCTTTTTACTATCTTAAATCACTCTTTCGTTTTTCCGATTTAAAAAATAATCATATGTTCCAAAAAAGACTGAACATGTGACAAAAAACTCAACTCCTTTATATTACATATTCGTAAATTACGTGCGAATATTTTAAAAATGTGTACTTAAGCAAGGAAAGCAATTTTAAGTTTGTAGTTGAAGAATTGTATCGTATTCGGATAGGCCCTTCGCGTGAGGCTATTATTGGAATTTCAAATGATAACAAGGACAGGATTGTCGGCATGAATTAGCCTTCTTTATCTAGTTTGAGAGCGAAATTCGCTTACCTTTTCTGATTTTACAAACTTTGACTTCGAGAAATCATAAAATATTAAGAATTCGATTTACGATTTTTAGTAATGAGATTCGGTAATAGATTGTACTATTATTTAAGCAAGACGCATTTTGTAGTATGTTATAAAGCAACGTGTACGAGATTCAATTCTCATCAAAGACACTTACCTAATTTTGCTAGACATTATTGTCATATAGATATTTTTAAAAACAAATTATATCTATCCTTTTTTAAATAATAATAATTACACAAAACTAAACTGGAGAACATTTACTAATACGCGTCCCTCTTATTATATATAAAATTTTAGACGCTAATCAGTGATCTTAGCGCCTAACAAATATAAAACATGAATATATATTACACAAGTTATTTATAAATCACACATCTAAAATACAAATAAATCACACAACTAAAATACAAATAATACTTATCTTTAGCAGAAATTTAGGTTTATCTTTACTACCAATCATTATCTAACTTTTATATAACAAATCTTCATACACGAGATATAACAAAAAAAAACTTAGCTATTTTCGGCACTGCATGCGCAGTACATAACACGATCTGACCCCATCTCTAGATTTTATCTTCAATATAAAATCTTACTAGTAGAAGGAAATTGTCTGTATTCTCTTTCTGCTTACTATTATATATATTCAGAGGAATGTATACTGATTTTTTTATATAAAATTGTAGAAGTTTTGAACCTTTGGCCTGCAATTTTTATGCCTAAAATCAGCCGTTAAAATAGTAAGATTTAAAACATAAATCACTCTTTTCAAACATAGTCAAACTAGAATGAGCATTTGCTCCATGTATAGATCAAAATAATTATATATAAAACACTAAGATTAATTATTAACTACATATCAGTACACGTAGTATTAATTACTATTTATATTTAATGAAATAATATGATATGATGGGATTGATTTTTTTTTCACTTGCACCCAACGGATTGAATCAATAATCTAATATTTTTATACGAATATTTAACACTGTCATACAAATAAATATAAAATTAAACTCCACACCTATAAAATAAATATAGAAGTGACACCACTAATTCTAAAAAAAAAGTCGACTGAATTAGATATCGCTATTTCATTCCATAAAGTTATAGTAATATATATTATATAGTCACGTGTTATCTAACAATTTGAATAGCTAGTGGTAAGATAACGTGGTAATAAGACAAAAATGTATTATTAATTCGATGTCCTACTGCTTTAGTATATAAATGTAGATAAGGAGTATTGATATTGTGAACATCTTTTTTTAACACCATATCGATGATGATGATTTCATTATATGATGATTTCTGAAGAACAAAAATGATGATTTCTGTAGAACAAAAATGATGATTTCAGAACACTCTAATAATCTAGTAATTAATATATATATATATATATATAGATATATCGCTAGTGTAGCTAATAGCCACTGATTATCTTTTGTGATTATAGCTGGACTAAATTTTATACGTGGCTGTTTTGCTCTTTCATGAATTTGTTTTCATAATTTTGTCAAAATAGTCATATCTATAGTTAATTGTGATTTTACTCATAATTTTTAATAGTATTATATTTTCATATAATAGCGTTGGTTTTTTATTCATTTTTTAATTTACATAGTACTTATATTCTTAGAGGATTTACTAAATACGACACAGAAAATTTCTCATTTTCAGTGTCACATATCGAAAATGTAACAGTTATTCGAAATAACAGAAAACTTTGCCTTTAGACTTATTGACCAGCATCAGTCGGTTGGGATTTGCGAGTGCTGAGTTTTTTTATTATTATTCAGGAGACGAAGTAAGAACAGCTTCATTTCTAGAAAATATCTCAGATAAGATATTAATATTTTAAAAGTTGTGAAGCTCTTTAGACTAAAAAAGTAACTACTTTAGATATGTATTATAATTTTTATTTTATTATTGGAGATGTTATACGATGCATAAACAAAACACAAATTAGGATAAACACTCGAATAAAGGTCTTAGTCACGTGACATAAATGAAAAGATCACCAAGTTGTATGCTCTTAGGTTGGGTAGCGTGTGAATGCAGTCGATAGAGACAACGTTTAGATTAATATCATCTTCTAGTCAATTCATTTTTAAATTAGTTTGAATTAAACAAATAATATTCACCTGGTTTCTTATAAAAATCGATATTTTGATATACAAGCTCCACTACTCTGATCGTGTATTATGTAAACAGTCAAATCAAAATTTTATTCTAGATGAAGATAATGGATATATATATGGTAAAAAGAAAAAGTAATAACACTAATGTAATTAAATATGTTATCAGTTCAGACCAAAAATAGTAATATCAATTTTGATATAAATATGAATATTACTCTAAAATATTACATTTTTCAATAATATTTTTAAATCTAAAATATTAAATTTTTTATTCTATTAGGTTAGTATTAGTTAGTGATAACAAAAATATTAAATATTTCTTCATTGCATAAAAAGCAATAGAAATATTAATTCTAAAAATTATAACTTTTTATAGTAATATCAATAAAAACACAATTTTAAATTTATTAGATTACCTAATAACTTATAATTTCAAAAATAATACATAATTTGGGTTTTTGGTTATATTATATCACTCATTTTTTTAAAAAATAGATAAATAAACTTTTGAAAGAATTGAGACATCGAACTGAACTATTTTTATTGATTAGACTTCCCGATAAAGCTATGAAATACATGCAATTTAGATAAAGATGGAACTGACAGACTTTAGGCTTTATCACAGAATGAATTCAAGTAAGGCCCTTAACAGTTTTTCTTATTCAAATTAAGGTAAGAGTGTGGCAGCATAAGTACATCTTACAATGCTGACTGGAAGATCATTTCAGCGAGCTCCTGCAGTTTGTTTCAAAAGATATCATTACGAATCTGCTTTTTAAAGAAACGATACATTATAGTTATGTTTTGTTATAACAAACTTGTACCTGTTTAGCAGAAGGCACCTTTGGTTCTCCAAACTCTTTAGCCTTCTTCTCAAGATACTCAAAATCAGCTTTTCCTTCTTCTATTTGCTTCCCAATCTCACTGTCCCAACTTGAATATCTTTTGCGTACCAATTCGCTTAGTCTTCCCTCCTTTTCAACAAACCGATAAGTTAATCGATAAAGCTACACTCTTTGATTCTTAAAGGAGAGGAGAGCTGGTAAATTCTTTTATCTATTAAATCTTAACCAACCTCCAAGATTTTGACTGCATTTCTCATTCCACGAGCAATTGTGTCCATTCCACTAATGTGAGCAATGAACAAGTCTTCAACATCTGTACTCTCTCTTCGCCTGTTTAATCAAACTTTCTTATAAGCTTCTTTCCGGGTTCAAGTTGTTTCTATCAAACAGCAAAACATTGGGAGTCAAGGAATACGATCTTACAGTTTGGCGTCAAAGTTGAAGCCTCCTGGAGCAATTCCACCCTGTTTCATACCGAGACAAGACATAAACATATGTTACTACGACCTTCCATCTGGAAAAATATGCAATGAGTTTTCCAAAAACTAGTGAGCTTTTGTTTTACTTACATTTCTGATGACACTCATCATAACCATTGTTGCTTCTCCAACATCCGTAAGAAACTGATCGGTATCCCATCCTGTTCAGAAAAGAAGAAAATGTTGTTCATTCAGAACTGGACAAAGAGCCTGTTTGAGATTAAGAAAGCTGGGATTAAAAAGTGCCTGTTTGAGCATCGCCAGTATTTGCATCAATGTTCCCAAGTAAACCATTAAGTCTTGCAGTTTCAAGCTCGTGATGACAGGTGTGCCCAGAAAGCGTGGCGTGGTTGCATTCAATGTTGAGTTTAAACTCGTCTATAAGTTTATATTTCCTCAAGAAATTGGCAGCTGTTGCAGCATCCCAGTCATACTGGTGTTTGGTGGGTTCTTGAGGCTTGGGCTCGATTAAAAGCGTGCCTGATGAAAATAAGGTTATATTGCAATAATTCACATACGACTGATGAAAGCAGAAGTAGTAGAAGAAGAACAGTTACCGTTGAATCCAATCTTCTTCTTGTAAGCAACAGCAGCTTCAAAGAACCTGGCCATGTGATCAAGCTCTCTTCCCATATCAGTGTTTAATAGCGTTTGATAACCTTCACGACCACCCCAGAAAACATAGTTTTCACCGCCCAAGTAATGTGTCACCTCCATGGCCTTCTTCACCTGAGCAGCAGCGTATGTATATACTCCGACCTCAGAGCTGGTTGCTCCTCCGTGCATGTAGCGAGGGTGCAAGAAAAGCTGCGCTGTTCCCCACAATGGCCTGATCTTGCTTCCCTGTCATTTTTATCAGAAGTGATTTGTCTTAGCACATTAAACTGTGGGACAGTGGAACAAAAGATAAGTGATTCACCGCTTAAGTGTTTGAAAAATGCCATTAAGCTTGTGTTGGGGAATTGAACTAACTACACAAGGTAATCAATGTCTACTACGAAAACAGAAAATTAACCACACAAATCACCTTTTGAAGTTCTTTGGCGAGTTCGATAACTTCATCTAAGTTTTTGTTAGATTCCTGCAGAATAGTAGAGTATAAAAAGGTTAGAGGCGTTGAAAGTAATGAAGAATGGAAGAACCAGCAAGACAAAAAGAAAAATAAATGCAAGGTCCAAGGACTAAAAAATTATATGCTCTGTAACACAAAGCAGTGAAGTCGTTTACTTAGTGAACCGTCATGGCTGTTTCAGAAGTTTGTGTTACCTCAAGTGTATTGCCATCAGGGGCTATGTCTCTGTCATGGAAACACCACCAATCAACTCCAAGTTTCTTCAAAAATTCAAAGTTGGCTCTCACTGTAGAGTCAAAATTAAACAACAATTAGGACATCACTCACACGTCACAATATCAGAGAAAGAAAACTTAACTTCCATGATGAAAAGTAAACTGAGTAACATAAAAAAATGACAATTACTTACTTCTTCTCTTAGCCATAGCCACCGAGTTAGTACCATCTTCCCAAGGCCAATACTTGGTCGCCGCACCAAAAGGGTCATTTCCGGTTCCACGGAAGGTATGCCAAAACGCAACACTGAATCTAAACCAGTCCTGTCCCAAAATTCAGAGGAAAATCTATACATATCATTCAAAAATCTTAATCTCTTACTTAAATTAATAAAACATGGTAAAAATGTTGCAAGAGACAAGGAAGTTACCTTCATTTTCTTCCCAAGAATCTCCTCTTCAGCGTTATACCACCTGTAAGCAAGTGGATTCTTGCTCGAAGGTCCCTAGAAATTCATGAACATCAATTAATCTACACATATTCTAAAATTTCCAGCTACAAACACAAGTACAAAAGAATTCGCATTTGTCTAAAAGTATTGATGGTACCTCATACTTAATCTGGGGGATTTCAGGAAAGAACTCTCCTTCCCAATCATCAGAATCATTGCACTTCCCTCCCAAATCCGCAGGACACGTTGGTGGATCAGCATACTTCACACGAATCAAACCCAATTTGAGATCAAATCAACTTTAATCTCAGATATGTTGCAATAATCAGATGAAGAACAAAAAAAAATCGAGCTTCTGATAAGTCTTTACCACTAGAAACGACGCTGCGCTTAAGCAGAGAAGGAGCATTAAAAAATCTACTTTCTTCATAGTCTTCAAACAAAACCCTGAAACGACGAAAACAGAGAAACTAAGATTGACCATTCTGAATCATAAAAAAAGACCCAAAAACCAATTTTTACAATAAAATCGAAATCAGCCATCGCGAGAGAGAGAGAGAGAGAAAAAACACACAAAACAACACTCACCTGAGTGTTTTTACTAAGAACAGGAATCTATGAAAACGCAGTTTAAGTAACCAAAAGAGCCAAAAACTCAGCTTTGTGAATTTGGATGAAATCGCAAACGATATATATAAAAACAGATTGATGGATTTGCATGCAAGTACACTGTCATTCATTGTTTTTCTCTCTTTTTCCAAGTTTACCCTTAGCATCGACGGTTGTGATATAATCGGTGAGTGGATTGAGTTAAAGTGAATCGTACGATAGTTAGTGAATATCTTCAATAAAACGTAAGCGAATACTACGCTCTGACTCAGCAATTCTTGTATATTTATTTCGAGCAAATTAAAGATTTAATTATCTTTTCTATTGGATAATGTTTTTTGGTATTCATTAGAAGAAAAGAAATTATTTCTAAGAAACTTACATCGCCCGTGAAAATTAAAAGCTATCATACTCTCTGCAAGTAACACAACCAAATACATTAAATGAAGGAAATTATTCTACAAAAGGCTTTAAAGATTTGTATTGGCCCGCTGAAATATGGGCTCATAAGGTTTAATTGATCTATAGTTGTAAGTTGTAACTTTTTCTCCAAGCCAAGAAGAAAAGTATATGTGGTGTTTAAAGTTTGGACAGAATAAAGCCTAATTTAAACAAATTTAAAAATCTAAAAAATATCTTGAACTTTTAGATCTTTAGAATATTTGTAAAAAATATCTTGGGAATTTGTACTTTTTTCAATTAGAAGCCAAATATAATCCATTTGTGGACAAAACTCCTCACAAAAATGTAAAAAGCCGACAAAAACTTTGTTTAAAAGGACTGGCGTGAGTGAGATAATATTATTATATTTGAACGTAAGAGATTAAAATACTAACAAGAAAATACATTTTCTTGTCCAAAGATGAAGGTTTTAATGAAGATAGAAAATAAACGGATATTTTCGAAACACATAGTATCTTTTTAATTAAATTTGCAAATAAGAGAGGGGAAAAGAAAAGAATAAAAGCAACAATGACAATCCAATCCACCAAGCTACAACCTTGTTAACTGTTCTCAACTCTTGAGTCTAACGAACTCTTTTCAAATATAATCCGACCATTCATAGATCATTGGCTTCTTTTTCTTCTTCTTCTCTCTTTCTCTCTTTCTCTGTGTGACCGAGATGGGTTTGTTTGGGACGAAGAAGATTGGGAAATACGAGATAGGTAGAACAATCGGAGAAGGGAATTTCGCAAAAGTGAAACTTGGTTACGACACGACCAATGGTAACTATGTAGCTGTCAAAATCATAGACAAGGCTCTTGTAATTCAAAAGGGTCTAGAGTCTCAAGTCAAGAGAGAGATACGAACGATGAAGCTTCTTAACCATCCCAACATCGTACAGATACACGAGGTTTTGTGTTTATCTCTATCTCCTTCAACTTTAATTCTACGTTTTTTTCTTTGTCCTTTGATTCTGACTTCTGAGTGAAATTTTAACTTCAGGTGATTGGGACCAAGACAAAGATCTGTATTGTCATGGAATATGTTGCAGGTGGTCAGCTTTCAGACAAACTTGTAAGACATAAGATGAAAGAATCAGATGCAAGAAAGCTTTTCCAGCAATTGATTGATGCAGTTGATTATTGCCATAACAGAGGAGTTTATCACAGAGATCTTAAGGTAAGACAAGATATTTAACTTTGTGTAATTTCTCTGTTTTTCTTATTAATTTTGTGGATAATCTGATTTTACTTTTGCAGCCACAAAACTTACTATTAGATTCAAAGGGTAATCTCAAAGTTTCTGACTTTGGACTAAGTGCAATCCCTAAGGTAGCATTTTCTAATTCTAACCTATTTTACTAACCAAATATTTGCATTTGGAACGATAAAATCCTAATAAGAATTTGGTTTATTAATTCACAGTCAGGGGATATGCTCTCTACAGCTTGTGGGTCTCCATGTTATATAGCACCAGAGGTAAACATTAACATTTAATAACAATTACTTTTCGTAATGTTTTAAAGTCTTTGAATCATCTGAAGTTGATTTTGTTGATGAAAACAGTTGATTATGAACAAAGGCTACTCAGGAGCAGCAGTGGATGTATGGTCTTGTGGAGTGATTCTATTTGAGTTGCTTGCTGGTTATCCTCCTTTCGATGATCATACGCTTGTGGTTTTGTATAAAAAGATACTCAGAGCAGATTATACATTCCCATCTGGATTCACTGGAGAGCAGAAGAAGCTAATCTTTAACATTCTTGATCCAAATCCTCAAAGGGTATATAACAAGAAAGAATCTGCTTTCATTATTGTCAATATTTGAATCCCAAGTTTAGCAATATTGTTGTGAAATATGCAGCGTATGACATTAGCTGAGATAATCATCCAAGATTCTTGGTTTAAGATAGGTTACGCACCAGCTTACCAAATCAAGGCAAGTTGATTCACTGGAAGCTTTTAGTTTTGTATACTGCTCAAATCTATATATAACTTATCTGAATTGGATCTTGCAGGAAACTGTCGCTGAGATTAATGCTGCAACGGCGTCTTCAAACTTTATAAATGCTTTTCAGATAATTGCAATGTCTAGGGATTTAGATTTGTCAGGTCTCTTTGAAGAACAGGTATAAAATTTAAAATACTTTTTAGGGTTAAATCTTTGTATTCATCTAACAAAAAGATCTAAAGCTTGAAACTTTTTCTTATCTCTTCAGGATGATAAGAGATATAAAACAAGAATTGGATCCAAGAACACAGCACAAGAAACAATCAAGAAGATCGAAGCTGCCGCAACTGATGTTAGTTTATCAGTTGAAAGAATAAAGCACTTCAAGGTAAACTATAAGCTAGTTTATGTCAGATTTTCTTCTATAGATCATCGAGTTATATGCATGTTTTTCTTTGTTAATGTTTAAATAACAGGTTAAGATTCAACCAAAAGAGATAATATCAAGATCTTCTGCAGACTTATTATCAGCAGAGGTGATCGAGGTGACTCCAACCAATTGTGTCATAGAAATATCAAAATCCGCAGGCGAGTTAAGATTATACATGGAGGTAAACTGAATAAGTTACTAAACTAAATCCATTCAAGAAATGTCTTTGTTAAACTTCATCTGATGATATGAGATGGCTTTTCACTTGACAGTTTTGCCAGAGTTTATCCAGCTTACTTACAGCGGAAGTAAGCTAAGAGCCACAGATTCTGAAGTCAAATGCTGCCAAAGAAGATGAACAGATAAAGAAATAAAGCGTATTTTTGCAGATTCAAGTTGCATTGACATGAAAACAACGTAGAGAGTAGATCCAAAGAAAAATCCATGTCTTGTGCTGATCCCAAAGTGTTCTTATTCGGGGTGTAAAATGAATATGTATATCAGTGTAATTCATTGTGGCTTAGATAAATAAATAAGTAATTCATATTGCAAGTGATCTATAGATTGTGTATGTTTTAAGAGCTCTTTTGCTTTTGGTGTTCTTTTGTGTTATGGCTATCTTATTGGAAACGAAGGAAGATTAGGTAACTAGAGAAAATTAGAGCAGAAGGATGAAAGGAAGACTCGCTTACTCATTGTTTTACGATGTTTACTATTATGGCCACTCAACAAGATATTGAGGACATGACCGTTAGGACACTAGAAACATCAACAACAAAAGCATAACGATGATCCATAAAAAGTAGCTCTGGCAGAAATTTTAACTTCACGAAGATATTAAAAACAGAGAATATAAAGAAACTAAATGAAATCAATTACAAAACCACCGTTTTTAAAGTGTTTTCTTTTTAGTAAGGCTTCTCGCCAACGTAGTTACCCGGTGGGTCATAGTTACAAGTTATGAAAACTCCGGCACCGTTCTCACAGACTACACTTGCGCACCCGAGCCGTTTGGTGTCACGCCACACGATCTGTGTGTAGTGACCACACATTCCATTTCCATCACACGAGTTAGTGTTGTAGTTGTATAAACTGCCTTCAACTACCCATGACTGCACCGCGAAACCTGGTGCCATGCTCGAGCCACTTCCCCAGAACAGGTTCTCACCGTATGGGCCCGTTGAGTGAGTCAACGAGCAGTCGTAACGTCTCTGGTTAGCCCACCATGTCGCGTAGTTTGCTAGCTTCCCGTCCCAAACCAATGGAGACAAACCTGAACAGAAATGAGTATGTATAAATATTGCTAGATGTAAACGATAACGTAAACACAAACAATAACAATGAAAACCTTCAGAAATACTTCGTATTTCAAGTTTTATAGATATCAGAAGTAGTATTTTTGGTAGTTAACGAGAAATTTTTGCAAAGTTAAAACTATATATTACACGAGATCAATAAAAATTAAGTTTTCTTGCCACTTATAATATCTATGATAACCAGCCATACATAATTGGAATGGGAGTAGAAAAACTCAAGCTATACTTTCTCAATTAACATAGTGAATCGTGACAATGTTTCTAGCCAATAAATACCTAATCTGCTACGAAGAGCATTATGTGGGTCAAGGAACAATTTAGCGATTGAACCCGCGGGTAACCTTGGGGTAGTACGAGGCCTATAAACATGCTTGGGGCTCGGACTCGGAAGTGGGACACGTCGCTTAGGGACGTAGGGGGTAGGAGTAACCGGTGGCCTTGGACGGTAATAGTCTGCATGGGCTGCTTGTAAAGCGACCAAGAGAAGGAAAAGTTTGAAGATAATGACTTGGGTCGTCGATGAATTGGTCGCCATCTTTTGTTGTGATGTTTTTAAGGCGATGAAGAGAAATGACTTTGGAAAGTGATTATTTATAAGTTGTGTTTCATTTCATTGATTAAATAATCACTTTGGACTTTAGGGGACGTCAACTATATTGTGGCTTTCACGTTCGATGATGGTTAGCACTCTTTTTATGTTTTGCTTTGGTAAAATGGATTTCGTGTATATCTTACTTACAATGGTCAACTGGACTTTTAATATATACTTTATGTCTTTATATATATGTATATATATGAATTTATTGATTAACTAATTTGGATTCGAAATTAACTTAGAAAAAAATTCTATCTACTTGATTTCAAATTTGAAGTTATGCTTTCTTCTTCTTTTTGGTTCATGGTTTTTGCATGGATCTAATTATATATTTATTGATAACTAACGGAAATAGATACGAAATTGAGGATGAATATTTGGGTATTCACAACGGTTTAATCTTTTTGGAAAATTTATTTGCAAAAGTTATGATCACATTACTATAGTCCTATGGCTTTATTCAAAACTAAGTTTTAGTTAAATGTAGCAAACCTATTTTTTTTTTATAGTTGAGGAAAATAATTAATTGAAGTTCTAACAAAAATATTATTAAGTATTTTTGGTTTACTTTGCTACCTTCTCCTGCCATGTCACTTTCCACCACTTCGGCCTTTTTCACATGATAAACGGACAGGCCCATTATTTCCTGGACTGATTAGTTAGTGATAGAAATAATCCATGATTACATGCAAAAACAAATTAGAGCTAATCAAACGAAGATTACAAAATTACAAAAATCATCAAACGTGGATCAATACAAACTCTTATAATGCGAATATTTCAACATAAATGGATAATAATTTATTTTAAAATCCATGTAATTAATTGTTTCATATTACGTATTACGACGTATAAATCTCGTTTCAGATATAAATAAGAAAAGCAAGTAGAATTAATGATTTACATTATTATCCACAACTCGTTACATTTTTAAAGAAATTATGAACCCAATTCCTCAACATGCTATAAGCTTATGATCGTAATAATACATCTAACATATATCCCTATAGTTATACATATATAAATATGCATATAAATTATTACACACTCGGGTAGTTCATCTGAACGTAATCTTGAAACATAACAATTCCTTCAGTGGTCTGATCAAGAACAGAAGCTGATCCCCACGAACTCGACGACGCCGTTTTTCTCTCTAGCTCCACTTCGTCCGACCACCAACTTGAACCGTCTGTTAGCTCAAACTCATTCCCCAGTTGAAACAATTCCTTAGAGTCACCTCTTTTCATAAGGTCCATGTTATGATTATCTAATCGATGGCCCTGCGGGAAATCGAAATTAGGTTGAAATTCGTGAGCAGTGTTTAGAGATTGCGTTGCGTTCTCTGAATAAAGAGGCGAGACTCCATTTTTGATCTCAGCTATCATGTTATTATTGCTCTGATGAGCAACGTTAACTCCTAAGGGGTGGAAGAAGCTTTCTTGGGATGCAAGCATAGGATTTTGATCAGCAGTAGTTGTAGTGCTTTGAAGTAATGGATGAAGCTTGGGCCACAAGATAGGGTTGTTGTAGAAACTAGAGAATGGGCTTTGTAGATTCTGAAGCTGCATGTGAAGCTGAAGTCTCTCTAGTGCGGAATTGCTCAGATTTTGAGGACTCTTGCTGTTATTGTTGCTGCTGTTTTCATTGGATTCGGTCATGGAGTCTTGACGATTCATTTGTTTTTGTCTTCCGAGCAGCTTCTTCTTCAGTTTTGTGTTCCAGTAATTTTTGATATCATTGTCTGTCCTTCCAGGAAGCTGAGCTGCAATTATAGACCACCTGCATATATAACATTACATACAACTGTAGTGAAAATTACAAGAAACTATTGTTTATTTATAGATCAAGCTCTTTTATACATAGATGTAAAAATATAAAGGTGCTTACAGAAACACCAAACAAGAAGAAAGAAACAATATAAACTCTAAATTTTATGATATATATACCATAGCTTGAAACATGGGCTTGCATGTTTTCAGCACAAGATTCATAGACAAAAGTAAAAAGACAAGAATCTCAAAGTTAGATTTTTAGCAAAAATTACCTATAATTCTGAACCAAGAACATATAATATATTAACTTAGAGGTATGTTAGTTGGAAACAGAGGTGTTATTAATTAAAGATATAAATCACTGACCGGCTTCCAATACTGATGTAAAGACTCAAGATGATACTATCTTCTTCCTCAGAAAAGCCACCATGTTTGATGTTTGGTCTTAAGTAATTAAGCCATCTCAATCTGCAACTCTTGCCACATCTCTTCAACCCTATCAATTATACAAAATCTAAAATATCAGAAACCTGGCTTGAGCTATATATAAATCTAAGTGATGTGAATTAAAAGAACCTGAAAATTATAAGCCTTTGTTGACAACATATAGTGAAATTAAAAAGAGGCAATTAATTAGTTACCGATTTTCTGAGGAAGTGCGATCCAATTGCCTCCAGTTCCATATTTGTCGATATAGTCCTTAAGCTTAGCATCTTCTTCCGGAGACCATGGCCCTTTCTTCACGTTTGCCTTGTCGCAGCATGGAGCTCTTCCCATTTTCTTACAAATCTTTTTGCCTTTAGTTTCTTGTTCTTCTACTTTCTTCTTCTAAGTGTTCTTATGTTTGATGATGAAGAAATGATCTAATTTCTTTGAAGAGATGGTTTATAAAGACGAGAAAAGGAGGATATTAATTGATGATTATTATAACTGAAAAGGTAAGTACGTATATTAATTAACAAAAATTAAACCAAGTCTTCTCCGCGTTTAATTTGTTTTCTTCATGATTCTTTTTCAACCCTAATTGTATGTTTTTATAACTAGGGTTTTCGCTTTTTCTACATTTTGGATTAGTTTTCTAACCTTTCTTTATTTAATTACTTTTGAAAAAGTGGTCTCAATTTTAATAATCATTAACGTTAGAAAGACTTGCGTGAAAATTTGTCCAATTGCATAGAACTTTATATATTTAAATTAAAAGATCAATTAACAAACCATCGTCTTGATTTGTCGGGACTTGGGTTGAAATGTTCCCCTCTATAGCCAATCAAAGGTGATTTCTGATGTATTTTGAATTTGTAAGTTTATAAAAAATGGTTTGGATAAGTGAATTTCTATAAAAAAAAGGTACGTAAATATACAAATTCTTGACCGTTTTATGACATAAATTTTAGGTTATAATATTTCGTATTTCTATACGTACATCCAAACGTATCTACCATTAGCCCATCGTATAAAACAACTATAGAAGCTGCACTCAATTAGAAGAAGAGACTTCTTATAAGAAATTAACCGATGATTTAGTATATGATTAGTAAGAAAATGCATGTACTACAGATGAGGAACAACGTCGATAATGAGAAGACTTATATATATATATATATATATATATATATATTTTTTTTTTTGTCATTGGATCATAACGGACCGATCCAATAACCCAATATCTTCATACGAAGATTTAGCACCCTCCTGCGAGGAGCGGTGGAGTCGAACTCCACATATCTGAAATGGACGTAGAAGTAGTACAACCACTAGACCACTTGCTCCTCCCAAACATATATATATATATATATAGTTATAGCTCCTTGCAAAATAAGTTTGACCTCACCTCAAAGTAAGCATCGATTTCTTTGTCTACTTCATTTATTTATCTCTCATTTTTGTTCTAGAAACTCTTGGTCTTTGACTTATAGTCTCCTTTACATAAAATATAGTTTATATGGATAATATAATGTACACGCATATTTCAACCTTAGGAGAATTGAATGATTATATGCAGATTACAAAATATAATATATTTCGTAAAAACAATATCCAATTGTCAATATACAGGAAAATCGTTTTAGCTACTTGATCAATTTTTTATTATACAAAAACTTGTTATTAGCTGTTTACTCGATCATTTAATTTATATGGGAATTCTTTTATTTTTCTTTCTGTAACATGTTTGATTTCTCTCTCTTTTTTTTTATTATAACAGTGGATCGATTTTTATTACACTGTCATTATCTTAAAATTTTACATTCGTACTTAACATGTAATAACTGTTACACCTGTCTACAGAAATTTTAAATGGCAATTTAATAACCTATCGTTTATCTAAGTAATATTTTTGTTGAAAATCAAGCCTTATAAATTATCAGTTACATAACTAAATATGTCGGCAATGATCACAATATATGCATATATGTATGCATGGATCAGGTCAATAATGATTAGTTTAAAAAACGACAGCTTTTCCAACGTTGAAAGAGTTAGTTTTAAAGTAAGGTGGTATAGTAAATACTAAATAGCTTAACGGACGACTAGAAATAATTTTTTTCATGGATAATTTAAAAGAATTCTACATATCAAATTAATTTTGTTTTTCTAGGTAAAACCTTATATATATTATATATATAACGTACTACTTATATCTATATATGTATTATAAATTAATATACGATTTTTGTTTCATTTTACTTTTGTCTTTTTAAAACAAATACGAATTTTAAAGATGTAGTATTGTTGCCGTGGGCTTCTGCTAAAGAATATTTTAATATAAAAGAGAGATATGAATAATACAATAATTGATCGGAACAACTCGACAACTTGCACAATTGGCATTGATCTATCAAAAAGATGTTTTTAAAAAAAAAGTAAATAAATAAATATTCACAAAATAATATATAATTTTTGCAATTTTATAAGTTAAAAAAATCAAGTGAGATAAGGAACCATAACTAGGCAACAAAATAACAAGAGGAAACCATCAAATTTTCATAAAGTAGCAACAAACATTCTGTATAATTTAATATCCCTACAATATAATATACAAGTTTTTCTGTATAATAAAAGATTTAAGACCACAGGAAATTCAGAGCTCTAAATAAAAAGCAACAGATGTTTTCTTGTTGTCCTTTTTGAAAACCCTAGAATCGATGCGTTTGACAAATCCCAAGCTTTAAGAAATTATAATCGAGCTGGTTAGTGGTTAAATATACTATATAATATATATACACATATAAAGTAGAGAATTTTAAATGTGTGTTCCATATATTTCTTAATGTCATGAGAGGATAAGCTTAATATAAAGATGCTTATACTAGCTTCTTTAAATTAGATTAATTAAACAATGTTGCTTGATTATTTCCCCACCAAAGTTTTAGATACCATATCCAACTTTGCTTCAAAATTATTGATTATGATTACGAGTCAAAATCATTGTTAGCATAAATACGAATCGTAGATCATATTCTCACCGTTTCAACAAGTGTCGTTTTGACACTATTCACATAAATATATTAAACAATAAAAAATTTCTTACTTTTAAATTAAATTTTTTCATTAGAATTGAATATAAATTAGGTATTTTATGTCAAATTTTTATGAAAAATTTAAGTCAGTATTTATTTTATACAAAAAAATTAAAACAATATTTAATATGAAAAATAGTATTTTGATAATGTTTTGATATTTTGATAATAGCTTTTATAAATTATATGTCATCTAAAAATATATATTGAACTAACATCGCTTATTGGTTTCAAATTAAAATATTTTTCATTTAGGGAAAATAATACATATGCGACACGTGTGGTTGTGTACGTGTGAGTTTGACCATATTGAAAAAATATCATTAGCGCGTGTTAGGTGTTTACATTAAGACTTAAAGGGCATACTAAAAGAATAATCATAAGAATATTTGAAATTTAACTAATATAGAGATAAACTATTTGTGACAAAAAAAGGAGATAATCTATTTATCATCAATTAACTTTAAATTAAAAATATATAATCTGGAAAAAAATAGAAATACATAATCTAATGTAATATTAAAATCAATTACATATTGTATAACTCTTACTAAAATCGAATAGATCTATGGAAAAACACTTGATTCATCTAATTTAAAATTGGTTGACTTCAAAATTAATTCATATCTAAAATTTTATTGAAATTAATGGTTGTACGAACGGTTATATCGAATACATGTGTAGAGAATGTTTTATATTGAGAATTTAAATGAATTTTGATTAATATCTCAAAGATATCCTCTTATTGCTAATTGATTGGTTTTTTATGGTGTCACCTACTTCACTTTACACGTAAATTACTACTAATACGACTTATTTAGAAAATACAACCGTTAATTATACTGTACTCAACCTAAAATATATGATAATAGTCTATAAAAGTTTTAACTTAATATGCGTCAAACATTGTTAGATAGTATACTCTTAACAGAAGTCACAATTAAAGTTCAACATATAAATTTTCGAGCAATATTATGATTGATCACTTTTTTCAAATTTCCTCTTAAAAATATATGATCCATCTAATATTGATTTTGACGATCGATGGAACCACATTTTCTATTTATCAAGTCATGAGTCTAAATGATTAACACAAACAATTTTGTAAAATTATCTGATAACAAAATTGGAATTTGGTTAGAAGGATGTTCTGTGAACAAGGAAGATACGACATCGGAGTTGATAATCTCATGCTTAATTCTTCTCCTACTTCACTTGCTGATTTTTTAAATGATAAGAAATTAAGAAGATCTTTGGTACTTTCAAGAGGCTGACTTTTCTATTCTTAGAGAATAATATATTTATTTATGTATCATATTGATTAATTAAGAAGCAAACAAAACATTATTAAAAGTCAAACCTAATAAGTACTAACTATTTAGAGATAATATATACAGAGAGAATTACAGTCCTGTCACATTTCGTTGCCATCCCTCGAGTCCTGTCTTTGGACCCTTTAATCCATTACCTAACCACATCAAGTTAATATTCATGTACGTAATTTCTAAACTAATGATGGTTAAATAATTGATGCTGAAATTTGGGAATCAAGTCTTAGGCTTTCCACTATGATTTATGATGATGGATCATCGTAAATTTATTTTAAGAATACTACAAATAATTCGGACATGAATTACAGAAAATTAAAGCTTGTGAAATAACTAAAAACAAACATGGTGACAAAGATATCGATCGAATGATCTTATCTAACACGAAAGTACGTTTAAACCCTCACGCAGCCAGAGTTTGAATACTACATCTTCTGCATGACTAATTAGTTCCATTGCCACTTAATTTTAAAGAACAAAATATTATTAAAACCTAAAAGACAATTTTCTAAAGTAATGTCATGCAACTTAATTGTAGTAATAGGTCTCATTATAAAACATCTTAGTTCAGTAATACACAAAAAGCCTACTTAAAATGTTTTGTAACAGTGATTCCTCTAAATGACTAATTCAACATTTTAAGTAAAATGTCAATTTTAAAAAATATTATAACGTTTTATAAAATTTTAGTTTATATAAAAATATATTCACAAAAATCATAGAATCTAAATCTAAATCTAAATCTAAATCTAGTGCTTTGTTAGACACTCAAATAAACACCTTGAAGAAGAAAAAAATATAAACAAAAGTAGAGGGCTAGCCCATTAATTTAAATTAGGGCCTTTAGCTGAGCACCCGAGACAAAAAAGGAAGTGATAACAAATGTGCTCTTGAACAACCAACGAGACTTTTTAGCTCACTCTAAAGTCTCTTCTCTCCTTCACTTCAGCTTCACACCGATTATGTTACCCGTAACCGCCACTCTCCTCCGGCACCGTCTCCGACACCTGAGCCACCACGTTAGGTTTAAATCTACCGCTGTTTGTTCTCCTCACTCTTTCCGTTTGCCGCTCAACCACCCTACCTACTTGATTTGGTCAGCCAACACTTCTCTCGGCAAAACACTCGTCTCTACCGGCATCGCCTCCTCTTTCCTCCTCCAACCTTCTTCTCCCCCTGGAAATTCCAAAAAACTCCTCTATCTGAAACCTATACAGACTGGCTTTCCTTCCGATTCCGATTCTCGTTTCGTCTTCTCCAAGCTAGATTCCCTCTCCCTCCGTCGCCAAACCCCTCTTTCCATCTCTAACTCTGTCCTCCATTCTTCAACCGCCGCAGCTCTGGGACGGAATGCTGTAATCAGCGACTGTGGGATGTGCGATTTGAACTTCCGGGAGGAGAAGACGGTCGCCGGCGCACCGGAACTCTTGTGCAAGACGCTGTATGCTTGGGAGGCGGCTATCTCACCACATTTAGCAGCGGAGAGAGAAAACGCGCCGGTAGAGGACTCCGTCGTGCTACGAATGCTGGAAAAGTGTTTGACGGAAGACATGGAGTGTGGAGGTACAAGCGAGAAAATCAATGTTCTATGTTTGGTGGAGACTGCCGGTGGAATTGCCAGTCCTGGGCCGTCGGGAACTCTTCAGTGCGACCTCTACAGGTAATATGAGAATAATTTGGCATACCTGTAAAAATGTTAGGAGATCGAATTTGGTTTATTTCTTACCTATCGTTGTGTATTGTAACTGTTGTTACTTTTTCCCCTGAAATTAGGCCTTTTAGATTGCCCGGAATTCTCGTAGGAGATGGTCGGCTCGGTGGTATTTCGGGGACCATTGCAGCTTACGAGAGTTTGAAACTTCGAGGATATGACATTGCTGCTGTTGTTTTTGAAGATCATGGCCTTGTTAATGAAGTTCCACTAACGTCATATCTAAAGAATAAGTAATTCCAGTGACTTTACCATTTTATGTGCTTTCGGTTCGTGTGTGTTCTTCATTAGAAGCTCATACTATCTCTTTTTATTTATTATTTTTTGGACACTTATGGCTGGTAGGGTACCCGTGCTCGTGCTTCCACCTATTCCTAAGGACCCTTCAGATGATCTTATCGAATGGTTTGTTGAATCCGATGGTGTGTTTAAAGCTTTGAAAGAGAGAATGGCATCAGCTTACTTGGAGAGGATAGAAAGATTAAACAGCATGGGGAAGCAAGCAGGGGAGGTTTTCTGGTGGCCGTTTACTCAGCATAAACTTGTTCATGAAGATACTGTGACAGTTATAGACTCCCGATGTGGTGAAAATTTTTCAGTATACAAGGTTTGTATGAGAAGATCATTAATCATTTTGACTTGTCCACATATCTGGCTCATGTAGTTAGTATAGCCCTAGAAAGATGGTTACGTGGAAAGTAGGACTCTGGTTTCAGATATTGGCATCTAGAGAGTTTGCTGTAACTAATGAAACTTGTTACTGTCATCAATTTCAGGCTTCCGATAACAATTCTGTTACCCAGCAATTTGACGCTTGTGCAAGCTGGTGGACACAGGGACCAGATCCTGCTTTCCAGGTCATCTGTGCCCATTATTTTCTCAATTTTATGATAATACCAGTTATAACGCATCATGACGTCATGAATCTTAATGCTTATCTTTCTTTGTGATGACTCTTCTGAATTTTATTTTGAACTTTTGTTTAGGCTGTTTCAGGCTGAGCTTGCTAGAGAAATGGGTTACACTGCTGCTAGGTTCGGACATGTTATGTTCCCTGAGAATGTATATGAACCTGCCTTGAAATGTGCTGAGCTCTTATTAGATGGAGTGGGAAAAGGTTTTTAAACTTGTTCTGTCACATTGTTTCTATTTTCAAACGTTGGTGGATGGCTAATTAGTTTATGCATGCAGGCTGGGCTTCACGAGTATACTTTTCGGATAATGGATCCACAGCAATCGAAATTGCCCTGAAGATGGCATTTCGTAAGTTTTCTGTTGATCACGGGATCCTATTAGATCTTTTTGAGGCTACAGAAGAGAAAAACCTTATTGTGGTTAAGGTATAATCATCTTCCTAGTGCTTTAACGGTACTTTAAACATTTGTTGTACCACTTTTGAGCATTTGTCGCCCACTTTGCTTCTTAATAAGATGCAAGGGTTGCCCTTTTCTTGGCAGTTCATCTTTGTCCATATGCACGGTTATCTTCATTTATGTTGTTTGTCATTTGCGTTAAATTTTGATGTGTGTTGTATTTTAGGTCCTAGCTCTTCGGGGGTCTTACCATGGGGATACTTTAGGAGCAATGGAAGCACAAGCACCATCACCTTATACAGGCTTTCTCCAGCAGCCGTGGTAAGGAATTTTTTTTTTTATTGTTTGTCATGGACCTTACGTGACAAATTTGTATAGAATTTTGGTTGCAACATTCACCTTCTGAGTTAAACATTCATGGATCATCTGCGTCTCCTGCACCAATGTGGGAGGTCTCTAACTTGATAAAAACTAGAGTGTATGTGTAACAGCAATGTAACCAGACCATTTTGTTGCGTAGATAAAAATTCTATCCCTTCGGGATTAATCATCATTACATCTAGATATCAGCACCTATGAAAATTTACATTCTTTTTTTCACTTCTGACGTAGCAAACATTCTTTATCATGTTATTCTTCTCAGCATTCTCTTTTTTTTTTTTATTATGTTTGAATATACCTGTGGATTGTAGGTATACAGGAAGAGGCCTGTTTCTGGATCCTCCTACTGTCTTTCTCTCCAATGGCACCTGGAATCTCTCTCTCCCTGAAAGTTTTTCTCCAACCGCCTCAGAAGAATATGGAAGTAAATAGCATCCTTTCCTTTCTCTGCTATCCAGTAGTTTTTATGTATTTCCATTAGTTGGATGATTTAGTATTTCCGAAACCCTTACAGCCTTCACCACTCGAGATGAGATATTTGACAAGAACAGAGACACGTCAGTTCTTGCAACAATCTATTCCGCCTATGTATCAAAGCAGTTACAAGAGTATTCTGGAATTACGCAATCTGCCCATGTTGGAGCACTGATAATAGAACCAGGTATGATTGTATATTCATCAATGTGACTTCAAATAGCTTGCCTATGTACCTTTCTAATATTCAGCAAGGTTTAGCGTCCTAGTCTCTCTATCTCGATTGCTAGATTCAAAATACTCTTTTATTAAGGTGGCAAATTTGTCTGCAGTAATTCATGGTGCTGGGGGAATGCACATGGTTGATCCGCTTTTCCAACGAGTTTTGGTCAATGAATGCTTGAATAGAAAAATTCCAGTCATTTTTGATGAAGTGTTTACAGGTTTCTGGCGGCTTGGAGTAGAGGTATTAAACTGTGCTTGATTTATGTCATCTTGTTAAGCATTTCTGTTACCATATCCCATTTACATCGTGCTTACGAACTACCAATGTTTCCCAAGACTACTGCTGAACTTCTTGGTTGCAAACCGGACATAGCTTGCTTCGCCAAATTGATGACTGGTGGAATGGTGCCTCTGGCTGTCACTCTTGCCACAGATGCTGTATTCGAATCATTTTCTGGAGATTCAAAGGTAAAACAAAAGTATAATTCTCGCTCTTTTTCAAACATATCTGATTCCGCTTGAAGCCATCTAAATTTTTGTTGTTTGTTGTAGCTTAAAGCCCTGCTTCATGGTCACTCATACTCAGCTCATGCTATGGGATGTGCAACAGCCGCTAAAGCCATCGAATGGTTCAAGGATCCAGAGACTAACCATAACATCACAGAAGGAAGAACCTTGAGAGAGGTATCAAGACACACATGCTATTCCTATTTCTTGCATTCACTGATTCACACTTAAGTCATAGTGCAGACACAAGTGTGGCACATAATTAATACGTAATCAATAGCAGCATCCTTAAACGTGTTTCAATTGTACACGTTTTTGCAGCTGTGGGACGAAGAAGTGGTCCAACAAATATCATCTCACACTGCGGTTCAAAGGGTGGTTGTATTAGGAACCCTTTGCGCTCTAGAACTAAAAGCAGATGCTTCCAATTCCGGGTAATCTAATAAATCTCTCGAATAACATTGTCTTTTTTTCTCCTTCAATTTTAATCAATAGCCTCATTCACAAACTTTTGATATCTTCTCATGATTGCATGTTTTTTTCAGGTATGCTTCGTTGTATGCAAAGTCACTTCTAGAGATGCTCCGAGAAGACGGAATCTTCATGCGCCCTCTCGGAAACGTTGTATACCTCATGTGTGGCCCTTGCACGTCGCCGGAAATTTGTCGCCGGTTACTCACTAAGCTCTACAAAAGGCTCGGAGAATTCAATAGAGCATGAACCCAGAAAACAAAAACTCTATTTTATTTGTTGTACACTTGCTTGTTGTCGTCTCTGAATTTTTTTTTATAAAAGGTACTTTTGGAGTCTGAATTTTTAATTAGTAGGTAGATCTATGGTATTCTTCACAAAGTCTATCGCTTTTGGAAAATTAAATAACAAATTAAACATCAAATTCAATGCAAGATAACTGTGTGGAAAGTAAAGGCAAAAAATTCTATTTGTATTATTCCTTTGTTGAAATTAAAGATACTTTTAAAAGTGTGACTTGAGTTCGAACATGGAATTTACGGCTGCGATCCATCACAAGTAGTGATACCGACTACTATTTCTCCCAGTGGGCCCCATATACGTTTTGTTAACTAAAAACGACAATAATAGCGGTCTAGTCGACCAGGGTAAAAACGTAGACCTTGCCGCTCTTGATTATATCCCACTAGAATCACTGGGGAGAGCTCAAAGTGTCGCCATAGTTGACCGATTAAGCCCCAAAGAAGTCGTCCGAAATCGTCGAGAACGCTAAATCACTTCCGTTCACAATTAATCATTGTTCCAAATTCCTCGCCGGCGGTTTGACGAGATACCCACTGATTTCTTCGTCTCGGTTAACAGGTGCGCTCTTCTTACCTATCTCTTTTTCGTTTTTTTTTGTCGTTTTCAAGTGGTCACCGAATGAGTCTAGTCTATGGGAAGTCTTCTCCGTATCGACGTGGGATTTGGTTTTGAGATTTAGTTACTTGATTCAGTGTTTCGTTTGTTAAGGCGATGTGGGTTATCCTCGAGGGTGTTTTATGGGTTTTGATTTTTGGACCTTGGTGTTGTTTCAACATTGTAAATTGTGTGGCTTTTTTCATTTACAGATCTAGGAAATTACGTTTTTTCTTCATCTAGAGTTGGAAGAAGTGCGGAAGTAGATGGATAGAGGTAATAATATGAATAGAGCGAAGAGGAATTTGGATGGGAACGATGACGACCAGCCTGAGCGTAAGCGGCCTGCTCTTGCTAGGTAAGTTGTCCTTCCCTTAATTTATCCGACTGATTCCACTGAAAAGTTTCTGACTTTGTGGATTTTACGTTTGGGCCAGTGTGATTGTAGAGGCTCTGAAAGTAGACAGTTTGCAGAAGCTTTGCTCGTCTTTAGAACCTATTCTCCGCCGAGTTGTAAGTTCTCTTGCTTTTGTGGGTTTGTGGGTATGATTTACACTGCTTTTGTTGTGTGCAGTGTGCACTATGCTTAACTTTTCTGACTCAATAGTTGCCTGCTTCTTGTTCTTGTCACTATTATATATGTTTGCTACGGATCTGTATTAGCACTTAAAAACTTTATTTTCTAAGCCTTTTCTTAGAAATTATCTATCCTTTGTAATGCTTCAATGTCGGATTGTTGCTGAGCAGGTCAGCGAGGAGGTGGAACGTGCTTTGGCGAAACTAGGCCCTGCTAGGCTTACTGGAAGGTAATTTCAAATTGCTCATATTGTTTCTTAATGGCTCTCGATATTGTGACATGCTCTTCAGCGTTGGATAACAGTTTTTGCTGTGCAGTTCTGGTTCTTCTCCAAAGCGAATTGAAGGTCCGGATTGCCGGAAATTACGATTGCAGTTCAGGTCTAGGTTATCCCTCCCCTTATTCACAGGCGGAAGAGTAGAAGGAGAGCAGGGTGCTGCAATTCATGTCGTCTTGATTGATGCAAACACTGGGCGTGCTGTGGTATATGGTCCAGAGGCTTCAGCAAAGCTTGAGGTTGTTGTGCTTGAGGGTGACTTTAACACTGAAGATGGTGAAGACTGGACCCAGGAAGAATTTGAAAGCCATGTCGTAAAAGAGCGTCAAGGAAAAAGACCGTTGCTGACTGGAGATTTATATGTAACTCTCAAAGAAGGCGTTGGAACTTTGGGTGAGCTAGTTTTCACGGATAATTCGAGTTGGATTCGGAGTAGGAAGTTCAGACTTGGTTTACGGGTTGCTTCTGGGTATTGTGATGGCATACGCATATGTGAGGCAAAGACGGAAGCTTTTATTGTTAAAGATCACAGGGGCGAATGTATGGTCCTAAAAGTTCTAATTTTTTCGCAGTGTACCACATGGTGTTACTTCTTTTAGTTTGATGCACATTTTGTTATATGCAGTGTACAAGAAGCATTATCCACCTGCTTTCAGCGATGACGTGTGGAGATTAGAGAAGATTGCTAAGGATGGGGCGTTTCATAAAAAGCTTATTGCGGAAGGAATAGTCACTGTAGAAGACTTTTTGAGAAATATGGTCAAGGATTCTGGAAAATTACGTGCTGTAAGTGCTTATTATGTCAATTTTTTTGCTCGTGAAAGATATTGTTAAATAGATTTACACCATGGCTAGTTTTGTCTTTATCCGTGTTTGTCTAGATTCTTGGAAGTGGAATGTCAAACAGAATGTGGGATGTTCTAGTAGACCATGCCAAGACCTGTGTCCTGAGCGGTAAGCTTTATATCTACTACGCGGAAGATTCAAGGAGTGTTGGCGTTGTGTTCAACAATATCTATGAGCTAAGTGGTCTCATTTCCGGGGATCAATACTTCTCTGCTGATTCACTTACTGAAAGCCAAAAGGTTTGCTGCATGTTCCTTAACCTATAACACCATTCTTTATTTTGTTTTGCGACTATGGTTTAGTTAAGCAATGATTCGCTCCATATTTTATATAGATTAAATTTAATTAGTTGTGTTTGATCTGCAATCTTTTCAAACCACTGAAATAAGAGATATATCAATTATCAAATTTGATTCAGTCTTTCACTTTTGTGTTTTGAAGATATATGTTGATGGGCTGGTGAAGAAAGCATATGAAAACTGGAACCTAGTCACAGAGTATGATGGAAAATCTCTCTTAGACTTTCAGCATCCTAAGAGGTTGGGTATTACTCAAACTGATCCGGAGAATTTCTCAACTGCTGCCATTGACCATCCAATGCAGATGGCAGGACATTCATCCTCAGTGCCGGCTAATCAGACTCCAGTGCTTTCAAATTTTGCTATTGGAGGTTTCAAAATTTCACTAAGTCCCTTGAAAGATTGTATCACGCTAAGTTCTTACAACTTAGTTCAATTCTGTCAAATACTGCAGGGTATGATCAAACTCTGGCAACAAGATTTCCTTCGCAGCCTCAGCTCTTAAATTCCTACCCAAGGGCACAATTTGAGGTTGCTTCATGCACTACAGCACAGGATCAGCTCATGGGAAATCTGCATCAAACTCAAAGCGCAATAAACAATCAAACCGTTACTGGTCTGCTTGCTCGTGGTCCTCCACAGTCATCCGCAAGTGGATACCAAAACATCAACTCTTCTTCTGTTCACCAGGCAAATCTCAATCCTTTCGAATACTGGTCAAATCACCGCGAGAGAGGACCAGAAGATTTCTTATCAGAGGAAGAGATCCGACTCAGAAGCCATGAAATGCTTGAGAGCGAAGATATGCAACAGCTCCTCCACTTATTCAGCGTGGGAGGAGGAGGCAATGGCTCTGCAACACATTTGCCAGAAGATGGATATAATTTTCAACCGTTTCTACACACGCCTATGCAAGGTTATGATGAAGACCGTGGTCGACCAGGCAGAGCTGTTGTTGGGTGGCTTAAGATAAAGGCTGCAATGAGATGGGGTTTCTTCATCAGGAGGAAAGCTGCTGAGAGGCGAGCACAAATTGTAGAGCTCGATGATGATGACGAGGAATAGTCTGGTCGTTCTTCATCATGATCATACCTTCATTGATGGTTACAACACTGATGACTGAAACAGGGATTACCAAACGAACACTGAAGCTTAAGAGCCACGAGGGAGCAGCACGAACGGAAGTGAAGTGCGTCATATATTGTATAAAAGGAAGTGTACAGTTAGATTAATGAGTGTGTGTTTTATGAAGGAGACGACTCTAATATGCTTGAGGGACTCATTTAGACATTAGCAGCCTTAAGAACTGATTCTACAGTCTTAGGTACATGATTGAACATGTAGAATTTATGTCTCGTCTTTTTTTTTGGATTTGATACTCTGAGCTGCTATCTGTAAGGCTTGTGTCCCACGAAACATCAATGTCATGTTTCCTTCATTCTTGCTCCTTGATTCTTTCTTGACTATTACTGGTTGTGTTCTGAGACTATGATTTTTACAAATTTCGAAGCGTAAAGTTTGTGAGACCCCAAAAAGCCATGGCACACTATCTCTGTCAGATCTCTCTGAACAAATAACATCTAAGCCCAAGCTCCAAGAACTCTCATTCCTTCTAAGCATCTCCATGTAAAAGTTACTCCATATCACATGTTAGTCAGAGAACAAATATTCTAAAATTTCGTCTTTAACTTCATTTCTATTGCCATAAGTGTTTTTTTGGGTGACTTGTTACCTTCATATGTCCATAAATTATCATTTTGTTTCAAGTAAATCACATAATTAATAGTGATATTCTAATATGGTCAATATTTTACATAAGTTACATTTCTGTAGCATTCAATGAAACCATTACTAACTCATGCTGGATCAGTTGTTCCTTTGCTTACAGTTTTTTTAAGAATGAATCCTTTTCTTTTAATTTAAATTTGCACCTATTTCAGAATATAAATGGAGAGTCTTAACAGTCATTTATTCCCTATTAAGGGTTTGCTAGAAACAGGAAAAGGTATAATTACATTACAAAATGGAAAATGAAAAACACGTGTCTTTTGCAATGAAACATCCTATGGGTCTATAGAATTAATGTCTTTGAGATATTCCTATAAATAGAACATTTAGGTAACTTAAGAAAATGGCGAGTGTGTTTATTCAAAAACACTCGACCCAAAAAAAAAAGAGAGCTCCCTCTTATATCCAAATATAATTTTATTTTCTCTTGTTTTCTTGGGATAAATTTTGAGCAAAATAAATAATTCTCATTTCTTTGTTGTGATTGTGAATCTCAAATAATACGACATGGTGTATTAGTGGTCAGTTTATTCGGATTTTGTTTCTGAGATATTTCTCTAATCTAGGAGAAAGGCTTCTTGTCTCATGCATGCACGATGCACCTCTTTTTCTTATTTATATATTGACTAAAGAAACAAAAATTATTGATTATCAACTTTTGTGGAGGTTTTGTTTTATTTATCGATCGTTTGCATTTTGTTTTCCTTACTGATGTTTTCAAAACTTAGCAATATGCATCCGAAATTAACAAGGATTTAAACGCAAATAAATTAAATAAGGGTATCAATTTTGTGTAACCAACTTAAAGTACAATCCTCTTTTAAAGCCAAATTTTGTTATCACTAATTAAAACATTACCTAAAGAACAGTTACTTCAAATCAAAATTAAAAGTAATTATGACAATGATGTTATCTTCATGTTTATTTATTCAAAAAAGCATAGGTTCATGATTAATTTATAGCTACACATTCACTAGCCAATCCCTGTAGACGAAATCTTATAGCGTCGTTGTAATAATCATAGTTCATGAAGTTGCTTTGGACCATTTTCATCGATCTCTTCATTGACCCATTAGCTTGAAACATCACCACCGCAGAGCCACTGGCCGACCAAAAAGACAGCCTTGAACCATGAGTGGCGCTTTGGACGAATCAGTCTTCACGAGCCCTCTCGTAGCCCAATCATCTCCATTTCATAAGCATGAATGGACTCTCATTGCTTGTTTCTCCGGGTAAGATACGTTCATCGTCTTCATGTTCTTGAATTCTCTTATCGGTGTACCAGAGACGAAATTGCATCTTGCTCTCTATAACCTTTTCCTTGTGTGATCACATTTGTGTGGACTGTGTAAGGATCACCAAGTTAGATTCCCCGAGAATTTGAAGCCTATATATCTCATCCCACATCGCTCCTTTAGACGCTAGCTAGCTACATGACATACACAAACTTGGGTAAGTATCATCAAATATCAAAACAAAAACGATTCAAATTAAAGAAATGAGTTCTTAGATTCTTACATAGTAAGATGTGACAATAGCAGAGGAGTTTCCAGGGAAAAGCTTGAGCTCCATAGAGATCTTACCGAACAAAGAACCAGAGCCTGAAGCTTTGTCAAGAAATAATATAATAGCTTGACGCTTTTTCAAGTATCTTTTCTTTGTCGCTTCCCCATATAACGTCAACATCTTGTGTGAAATCACCTGCCGAGATTAGTGAAGAACATGACAGAATAGACAAACAAAGAACAAGATTTGTGAGCAACCCATGTCTCGTTTTGAGAACTTTAGTGTTGGGTCAGGTTTATTTTGTGTGCAAGAAATTTATAACTGAAGAAAGATGTGGAGAGGATAGAGAATGACATATGGGTGATCATACAGAGGATTATAGATGGAGAAGAATTTGTGGTGAGAGATGGCCAAGTTTTGGGTTGAGCAACACATGGAAAGTGAAGCAAAGCAAGCTCTCGTTTGACACACGTGTTTAATTTCATAGAAAAAGTCAAATGAATGTTTAATTTCAATTAGAGATTCAGAGATTCTCCTTTATCCGTGCGTTTAAAACGGCTGGGGTTTAAGTTTCTGTCTTTGCATGGAAACCAATGAAAGACAATGACCAATTCAGGTTCAATACTGACTCTATATTAAAATTTGAAAACTGTTCGACTATAGACAACAAATTTATGCACTAGATAAAGGACAACAAATTTATAAAATCTTTTAAACTTTTAACTACTAACCAATTCACTTTTTCTAAACTTATTTAAAGTGGCGTTATTTTCTGTTATAGTGCGGCTTATCTAGTATTACGTGAAATTTTAACTTTTACTATAAAATCATTTGAAAATTCATATTACTACTAAATTCTAATTTGTGAATTCGAATAAGAAAATTAAGTTTATACATAAAAAAAATCATATCAAATCCAATTTTTTAAAATGTATTCTTCACTTCATATTAAGTGATATTTTATTTATTTTTAAATAATCCTTTAAATTTTTAATAAAATACTAATTAACTCTTAGTTTTATATGATCTTATATATGTTTCTAATCTTGTGTATTGTATATTTTATTTTATTATCAATTAAATTATTTCTAATTGTATGTAAAAAAACATTAAGATGTTTTAAGAAGAAATAGAGTGATTTCTAGAGTCTACGTAAGTGTTGGGACTGTTCTTACTTCTTTAGGATCTAAGCCACGTGGACGACCACGAGTCCACGACCGTCATCAAGTTGAATCTCTTAGCTGTCTCCCACCATACATCTGAATCAGTCAAAAATCATGACTTTACCCAACTAACTACTTCCTTACCCCTTTTATAAAACTTTCTTACAGCCTTTACAATTTTTTCTTCTTTGTAAACAATTATTATAAACCTCATTGAATTAATGATAAACATTTTCTCTTATGAACAAAACTGTTGTCTTTTCTTTGCTTTCTATAACCAAATCTCTTTGGTTCTATTAGACGAAAAACTCCTTTCTCTGTAGGTCGGTCCAAACCGGGTAGTAAAGTATCCAACTTTTTAAAATTCCCAAAATGTGAAACAAAAGTAAACAAATAATATTATAAAGAAATCATTTTACTAAACAAACCGCGTGAACGCCAAAGCCAATTGAAGACAGCTTTTACTAGAAGATGGGCCAATCTCCAGCTGTTGTATCAAAAACAAAACGCAGCTTCGTCTTTTTCACCATACGTTTACGAACCTTCCTCTTTCTTCGAACCTTTCTATATATACGTATCATTCATCCATAAACCCTCAAAACCACAAGACCAAGAATAACCCAATACGAGAAATTCTTAAAATGGCGATCATTTTTCTGCTTCTTTCTCTAATCGTCATCTCCTCTGTTTCAGCTAATTTCCAAAGACACGTTGAGATAACTTGGGGCGATGGTCGTGGACAGATCAAGAACAATGGAGATCTTCTCACTTTATCTTTAGACAAATCCTCTGGATCTGGTTTCCAATCCAAAAACGAGTACTTGTTTGGTAAAATCGACATGCAGATTAAACTCGTCCCTGGAAACTCCGCAGGAACAGTCACAACACTCTACGTAAGTTGAAAAACTCTCTTTTTAGTTTTTGAAAATGCAACGATTATATTTTTCGATATGGAATTTTAATGGGGGGAGGGTTTGTTTGATATGTGCAGTTAAAATCACCTGGAACAACATGGGACGAGATTGACTTCGAGTTTTTGGGAAATCTTAGTGGAGATCCTTACACACTTCACACAAACGTCTACACACAAGGCAAAGGAGACAAAGAACAGCAATTCAAACTCTGGTTTGACCCAACAGCTGATTTCCACACTTACACGATTATTTGGAACCCACAACGAATCATATTCACAGTCGATGGAACTCCGATTAGAGAATTCAAGAATATGGAATCTGTAGGCACTCTTTTTCCCAAGAACCGACCTATGAGAATGTACTCGAGTCTCTGGAACGCCGATGATTGGGCTACGAGAGGTGGTTTGGTCAAAACCGATTGGTCTAAAGCTCCTTTCACTGCTTCGTACCGTGGCTTTAACCAAGAAGCTTGTATTTGGCATAACGGCAAGTCGTCTTGTCCTAATGGCTCGAAACAGGGGACCACTGGCTCGTGGCTGTCACAGGAGCTTGACTCAACTGCTCAAGAAAGGATGAGATGGGTGCAGACAAACTACATGATCTACAATTATTGTACGGATTTGAAGAGATTCCCGCAAGGTCTTCCAAAGGAGTGCTTAGCTGCGTAAAGAGTTTTGAGAAACACAGGAATCTACTCTCATTTTCTTTGTTATTAAAGTTCTGCTGATTTGATTATTGTACATCACATGAATTATATTTATTCGTTTTGTAATAAGTAATATTTGTTAAAAAAATGATTATCTCTACCGACTTACGGTGAAATACTTCTATATATATGTATGTTTTCATTCAAGGTTTGAAGGGAAGAGATCTTCAATTTTAATACAAGTTCTTCAATTTCTTTTATATTACTTTTTAACACGTTATCAGCACGAGTGTTTCTACCATCTACCTGAGATCATAAAATAAGGTAAAATTCTATTTTATTAATACATGTGTATATTATATGATAGGCTCTGCCTTCTAAATATTATATGATAGGCTCTGCCTTCTCAATATTATATGGTAGGCTTTGCCTTCTAAATATTATATAGTAGGCTCTGCCTCCTCAATATTATATGGTAGGCTCTGCCTTCTAAATATTATATGATAGGCTCTGCCTTCTAAATATTATATGGTAGGCTCTGCCTTCTCAATATTATATGGTAGGCTCTGCCTTCTCAATATTATATGGTAGGCTCTGCCTTCTAAATATTATATGGTAGGCTCTGCCTTCTAAATATTATATGGTAGGCTTTGCCTTCTAAATATTATATGGTAGGCTCTGCCTTCTGAATATTATATGGTAGGCTCTGCCTTCTAAATATTATATGGTAGGCTCTGCCTTCTGAATATTATATGGTAGACTCTGCCTCCTGAAATTATTTTAATTTATGTGCTATTATATTCACTAATGCTTTACAATTTTATTATAAATTAATTTATGTCATCTTTATGTTTAAATTTTTAAAACCGATTATACATATTTATTAAATATATATATAATAATATTAATAAATTAAAATCTATATCCGAAATTTTATCATGATTATTTATTAAAAATAATTGTAAAATGATTTTTTTTAAAACTGATGTTTAACACATTGTTTTATTATGTGTATAGTTATAATGTCAAATTTGGCAAAACTCGAGATTGCTGCCCTTGATATATCTGGAAAAAATTACATGACATGGGCAGTAGCTGCAAAAATGTATTTAAAGGCAAAAGACCTTCTTGGTACCATCGATAGGTCGGAAACAACATCTGATGTGAAAAAAGCAAAAGCCATGATATTTTTATACCACCATATCCATGATTGTTTAAAAGATGAATATATCACAAAAGAAGATCCTGCAGATCTTTGGCAATCACTCAAAGATAGGTTTGATCACCAGAAATATGTGATCTTACCAATAGCCAAACATGAGTGGTTAAACCTCCGGTTTCAGGATTATAAAAGTGTAAGTGAATATAATTCCGCATTGTTCGGAATCACTTCTAAGATGATATTATGTGGAGAAAAAGTAAGTGATTATGATATGATTGAAAAAACTCTCCAAACATTTCATCCTGGAAATGTAATCCTACAACAATATCGAGCAAAGGGATATACTCGTTATTCGGAGTTAATGCAAGTTCTCCTTGTTGCTGAACAAAATAATGAACTTGTGATGATGAACCATCAATCTCGTCCCACTGGATCGGCTCCATTCCCAGAAGTGAATGTTGCATCATCCAGTTACAATAATTGGCAAGGACATGGACGTGGTCGAGGCCATGGTCGTGGTCGTGGACGTGGACGAGGAGGTGGACGTGGACGAGGAGGTGGACGTGGACGTGGAAAAGGAAGATTTTTTCGTCCCAATGAATTCAAATTCGGGAGAAAGAATAAAGTCCACGAAAATGAAATTAGTCGCGTACCTGCTGTACGCCAAAATATACAATACGAAAATGTTTGTTACAGATGTGGCATGAAAGGACATTGGTCTCGTACCTGTCGTACACCAAAACATTTGGCTAATCTGTATCAAGAGTCACAGAAACAAAAAGGAAAAGAAAGTGAAACCAACTTTATCTCGGATGAACCCGGACCTTCTTTCGATGGAAATGCATATCTCGATGTTGCTGATTTTCTTGTTGATTCCGAAAATACCAAAGAACAAGATAATTAAGTTTAATGTTATATATATCAAGTTGTATTTAGTTTTCTTACGAACAAAAAAAAAAACAAAAAAAAAACAACAAAAATTAATGTTTTTTTAAAAAATATATGTAAGTTTGAACTTTAATTACTTTATGTAAAATAGTTTTGTTATAATATAAGTTGATTTTGAAATATGTGTGTTTAACACTTATTAATACATCTTTATCAATATTTTAATCCAGAAAATGTATCTTTTTGAGAATGAGAATGGAGATATATGCCTAGCAGACAGTGCTACAACACATACAATACTTAAAGACAAAAAGTTTTTCTCTTATCTGAAAATGAAAGATTCTGCCGGAAACGTGAATACAATATCGGGTAATGCAAATATTATCATAGGCTCCGGAAGAGCTAGTTTTTCAATGCCAAGGGGAACAAAATTTGAAATAAATGATGCTTTATATTCCCCCGAGTCTCGTAGAAACTTATTAAGTTTCAAAGACATCCGTACAAATGGATATCACATAGAGACAATGAGCAAAAATAACATTGAATATCTTTGCATTACATGGAAGCAGAAACAAATATTGGAAGAATTACCAATGATGTCCTCTGGATTATATTACACAAAAATAAATATAATTGAATCATATATTACGGTAAACCAGAAGTTTACGAGTACATTCAAAGTCTGGCATGAAAGACTAGGACATCCTGGATCGATGATGAGAAAAATTGTGCAGAATTCTAATGGCCACCCATTGAAAAACCAGAAGATTTTTCAATCATGCGAGTTTCGTGTAAAGCATGTTCTCAAGGAAAACTTATTACTCGGCCATCACCAGCCAAAATTAGTAATGAATCTCCAGTATTTTTAGAAAGAATACATGGTGATATATGTGGGCCTATTCACCCATCATGTGGGCCATTTCATTACTTTATGGTTTTAATTGACGCATCTAGCAGATGGTCACATGTGTGTTTGTTAACCACACGAAATATGGCGTTTGCAAGATTCATTGCCCAAATAATCAGGTTTAGAGCGCAATTCCCTGATTATACTATAAAGAAAGTAAGACTTGACAACGCTGGTGAATTCACATCACAAGCCTTTAATGATTATTGTATGGCTCTCGGAATTGATGTTGAACATCCGGTTCCGCATGTTCATACACAAAATGGTATGGCTGAGTCTTTGATAAAACGGTTACAACTCATTGCGAGACCATTAATTTTGAGAACAAATCTCCCAATTTCAGTATGGGGTCATGCTATATTGCATGCGGCAGCATTGGTACAGATAAGACCAAGTGCATATCATGAATATTCCCCATTACAATTAACATCTGGCCAGAAGCCTGATGTATCTCATCTCCGAGTTTTTGGATGTGCGGTTTATGTTCCTATAGCCCCACCACAAATAACAAAAATGGGGCCACAAAGAAGATTAGGAATATATATTGGATTTACATCATCCAGTATTATTCGGTATCTTGAACCACGAACTGGTGACATGTTTACGGCACGATTTGCCGATTGTCATTTTAATGAAGAAGAATTTCCTACGTTAGGGGGAGGAATTAAACAACTGCAAGAAGATATTAAATGGTGTACGCCATCTTTGTTGTATCTTGATCCTCCCACAAAACAACGTGAAATGGAAGTTCAGAAAATCATACATTTGCAAAATATTGCAAACCAGTTGCCAGATGCATTCACAGATACAAAACGAGTGACGAAATCATATATACCCGCTGTGAATGTCCCATCAAGAATTAATATTCCTGTAGAACATGTTGATGGCGATAAAATAAATGAACCCAGAGTTCAGTTAAAGAGAGGGAGACCGATGGGCTCAAAAGATAAAAATCTCCGTAAGAAAAAGTATTTGGGAGAACAAAATCAAAAGGTTCTGGAAGAACCTTACAAAAAGTGTCTCGAAAATACTTGTGAAAAGATTATAGAGGAACCAACTCAAACGGAATGTCCAGAAGACATATGCAAACAAGTTTTTGAAAATCATGAAGTGGAACTCCGTCCAGAAGACGAACGCAATATAGAAACATATGAGATTTCAATTAACTATACCCAAAATAGAAAATTATGGGTTAGAAATGAAATAGAGGATATTAATGGAATATTCTCCTTTTCTGTGTCCAAAGAAATTGAAAATGAAAATGATGACGCAGAACCAATGTCTGTAACAGAATGTCAAAAAGACCTGATTGGGAAAAATGGCAAATAGCCATGAGAAATGAATTATTCTCTCTACAAAAAAGAAATGTATTCGGCCCATTGTCATTACACCTGAAGATATAGTGCCAGTTGGGTGCAAGTGGATTTTTGTAAGAAAAAGAAATGAGAAAAATGAGGTCATTAGATATAAAACCCGTCTTGTTGCACAAGAGTTTTCTCAAAGACCAGGAATAGATTATGAAGAAACATATTCTCCAGTCATGGATGCAATTACATTTAGATATTTAATGAGTTTATCATCATCCAAAAGTTTAGAAATGTATCTTATGGATGTCGTGACTGCATACCTATATGGAACCCTTGATAGTGATA
>JAEVFF010001656.1:0-37323 GCA_018901945.1 Pugionium dolabratum | reverse complement strand
TGATTGGTCAGTTCAAATGATCATTCGAAACTTATCACTGGTACTCGTTGAGTAAAAGCTTATAAGTGAACCATGATGAATGGCATCATGCAGTTTAGGATAGATTGGATAACTTGGAGGCTTTGTCGTATCTATTTGAGTCTGAAATTTTGTCACAATATAGAAAATTAAGCTAGCATAACGGGGGCGTTGGATTCATGTCATTCAGAGCTCTAAATAAAAAGTTATAGACGATTTAGTACATACATGTAAAGTTGATTGGGCAGTTCAACTGATCATTCTAAGCTGATCATTGGTGCTCATTCAATAAAGGCTTATAAGTGAAGCATAATGCATGACATCATGGAGTTTGGGATAGATTGGATTTTTTGGATGCTTTGTGGTATTTATTTGAGTCTATAATTTTGCCATAGTATAGAAAATTGAGCTAGCATAACGTGGGCATTGGATTCAACTCAATCTGAGCTATAAATAAAAAGTTACAGACAATTTAGTTTCGGAAATGTCAAGATAATTGATCATTTCAAATGATCATTCTATGCTGATCATTGGTGCTCATTGAGTAAAGGCTAATAAGTGAAGCATAGTGTATGGCATCACACAGTTTTGGGATAGATTGGATTATTTGGAGGTATTATCAAATCTATTTGAGTCTAAAATTTTGTCATTGTATAGAAAATTGAGCTAGCATTACGTGGGCATTGGATTCATGTCATTCTGAGCACTAAATCAAAAGTTACAGATTATTTAGTGCGGACATGTCATGTTGATTGGTAAGTTCAAATGATCATTCTAAGCTAATCATTGGTGCTCATTGGGTAAAGACTTATAAGTGAAGCATAATGCATGGCATCACGCAGTTTGGGATAGATTGGATTTCTTGGAGGCTTTGTCGTATATATTTGAGTCTGAAATTTTGTCACAATATAGAAAATTGATCTAGCATAACGTGGACATTCGATTCATGTCATTTTGAGCTCTAAATCAAAAGATACATACAATTTAGTGCGGACATGTCAAACTGTTTGGTCAGTTCAAATGATCATTCTAAGCTAATCATTGGTGCTCATTGAGTAAAGGCTTATAAGTCAAGCATAATGCATAACATCACGTAGTTTGGAAAAGATTGGATTACTTGAAAGCTTTGTCGTATCTATTTGAGTCTGAAATTTTGTCATTGGATAGAAAATTGAGCTAGCATTACGTGAGCATTGGATTCATGCCATTCTGAGCTATAAGTTAATAGGTACGGAAGATTTAGTGAGGACATGTCAAGTTGATTGGTCAGTTTAAATAATCATTCTAAGCTGATGATTGGTGCTCATTGAGTAAAGGCTTATAAGTGAAGCATAATGCATGGTATCACGCAGTTTGGGATGGATTGGACTACTTGGAAGCTTTGTGGAATCTATTTGAGTCTGAAATTTTGTCATTGTATAGAAAATTGAGCTAGCATTACGTGGGCATTGGATTCATGTCATTCCGAGCTCTAAAACAAAAATTACAGACGATTTAGTGCGGAAATGTCAAGTTGATTGGTCAGTTAAAATGATCATTCTAAGCTAATCATTGGAGCTCATTGAGTAAAGGCTTATAACTGAAGCATAATGCATGCCATAACGCAGTTTGGGATAGATTGGTTTACTTGTAGGATTTGTCGAATCTATTTGAGTCTGAAAATGTTTCATTGTATAGAAAATTTAGCTAGCATTACGTGGGCATTGGATTCATGTCATTCTAAGCTCTAAATCAAAAGTGACGGACGATTTTGTGCGGACATGTCAAGTTGATTGGTCAGTTGAAATGACCATTCTAAGCTGATCATTGGTGCTCATTGAGTAAACGCTAATAAGTGAAGCATAATGCATGCATCACGCAGTTTGGGATAGATTGGATTACTTGGAGGTTTTTTCGTATATATTTGAGTCTGAAATTTTGTCACAATGTAGAAAATTGAGCTAGCATAACGTGTGCATTGGATTCATGTCATATTGAGCTCTAAATCAAAAGTTACAGACGATTTGGTGCGAACATGTCAAGTTGATTGGTCAGTTCAAATGATCATTCTAAGCTGATCATTGGTGGTCATTGAGTAAAGGCTTATAAGTGAAGGATATGCATGGCATCACGGAGTTTGGGATAGATTGGATGACTTGGAGGTTTGTCGTATATATTTGAGTATGAAGTTTTTGCACATAATAGAAAATTGAACTAGCGTAACGTGGTCGTTGGATTCATGTCATTCTGATCTCTACATAAAAAACTGTTACAGAGGATTTAGTGCCGACATGTCAAGTTTATTGGTCAGTTCAAATGATAATTCTAAGCTGATCATTGGTGCTCATTGAGTAAAGGCTTAGAAGTGAAGCATAATGCATGGCATCACGCAGTTTGGGATAGATTGGATTAGTTGGAGGCTTTGTCGAATATATTTGAGTCTGAAATTTTGTCATTGTATAGAACATTGAGATAGCATTAACTGGGCATTGGATTCAAGTCATTATGAGCTCTAAATCAAAAGTTACGAACGATTTAGTGCGGACATGTCAAGTTGATTGGTCAGTTCAAATGATCAGCTGATCTCATTGAGTAAAGGCTTAGAAGTGAAGCATAATGCATGGCATCAGCAGTTTGATAGATTGGATTAGTTGGAGGCTTTGTCGAATATATTTGAGTCTGAAATTTTGTCATCATTAACTGGGCATTGGATTCAAGTCATTATGAGCTCTAAATCAAAAGTTACGAAGATTTAGTGCGGACATGTCAAGTTGCATGACATCACGCAGTTTGGGATAGATTGGATTAGTTGGAGACTTGTCGTATCTATTTCAGTCTGAAATTTTTGTCATAGTATAGAAACTTTAGCTAGCATAACGTGGGCGTTGGATTCATGTCATTTTGAGCTCTAAATAAAAAATTACAGACGATTTAGTGAGGACATGTCAACTTGATTGGTTAGTTCAAATGATCATTATAAGCTGATCATTGGTGCTCATTGAGTAAAGGCTTAGAAGTGAAGCATAATGCATGGCATCACGCTGTTTGGGATAGATTGGATTACTTGAATGATTTGTCGAATCTTTTTGAGTATGAAAATTTTTCATTGTATAGAAAATATAGCTAGCATTACGTGGACATTGATTCATGTCATTCTGAGTGCTAAATCAAAAGTTACGAACGATTTAGTGCGGTAATGTCAAGTTGATTGGACAGTTCAAATGATCATTCTAAGCTGATCATTTGTGCTCATTTAGTAAAGGCTTATAAGTGAAGCATAATGCATGACATCACGCAGTTTGGGATAGAATGGATTATTTAAATGCTTTGTCGTATCTATTTGAGTCTGAAATTTTGTCAAAATATAGAAAATTGAGCTAGCATATCATGGGCGTTGGATTCATGTCATTCTGAGCTCTAAATCAAAAGTTACAGACGATTTAGTGCGTACATGTCAACTTGATTGGTTAGTTCAAATGATCATTCTAAGCTGATCATTGGTGCTTATTGAGTAAATTCTTAGAAGTGAAGAATAACGCATGGCATCATACAGTTGGGGATAGATTGAATTATTTGGAGGCCTTGTCGTATATATTTAAGAATGAAATTTTGTCATAATATAGAATATTTAGCTAGCATAACGTGGGCGTTAAATTCATGTCATTCTGAGCTCTAAATCAAAAGTTACGGACAATTTAGTGCGGACATGTCAAGTTGACTGGTTAGTTCAAATGATCATTCTAAGCTGATAATTGGGGCTCATTGAGTAGCGGCTTAATAATGAAGCATAATGCATGCCATCACGCAATTTGGGATAGATTGAATTACTTGGAGGCTTTGTCGAATCTATTTGAGTATGAAAATATGTGATTGTATAGAAAATTGAGCAAGCATTACTTGGGCATTGGATTTATGTCATTCTGAGCTCTAAATCAAAAGTTACGGACGATTTATTGCGAAAATGTCAAGTTGATTGGTCAGTTCAAATGATCATTCTAAGCTGATCATTGGTGCTCATTTAGTAAAGGCTTATAAGTGAAGCATGATGCATGGCATCACGCAGTTTGGGATAGATTGGATTACTTGGAGGCTTGTCGTATCTATTTGAGTCTGAAATTTTGTCACAATATAGAAAATTGAGCTAGTATAACAGGGGCATTGGATTCATGTCATTTGGAACTCTAAATCAAAAGTTACGAGGATTTAGTGCAGACATGTCAAGTTGATTGGTCAGTTCAAATGATCATTCTAAGCTGATTATTGGTGCTCATTGAATAAAGGCTTATAAGTGAAGCATAATGCATGGCATCACGTAGTTTGGGATAGATTGGATTACTTGGAGGCTTTGTCGTATCTATTTGAGTCTGAAATTTTGTCACAATATAGAAAATTGAGCTAGCATAACGTGGGCGTTGGATTCATGTCATTCTGAGCTCTAAATCAAAAGTTACGGACAATTTAGTGCGGACATGTCAAGTTGATTGGCAGTTCAAACGATCATTCTAAAATGATCATTGCTGCTCATTGAGTAAAGGCTTATAAGTGAAGCATAATGCATGACATCACGCAGTTTGGGATAGATTGGATTATTTGGAGGCTTTGTCGTATCTATTTGAGTCTGAAATTTGTCACAATATAGAAAATTGAGCTAGCATAACGTGGGCATTGGATTCATGTCATTCTGAGCTCTAAATCAAAAGTTACGAACGATTTAGTGCGAAAATGTCAAGTTGATTGGTCAATTCAACTGATCATTCTAAGCTTATCACTGGTGCTCATTGAGTAAGGCTTATAAGTGAAGCATAATGCATGGCATCACGCAGTTTGGGATAGATTGGATTACTTGGAGGCTTTGTCGTATCTATTTGAGTTGAAATTTTGTCACAATATAGAAAATTGAGCTAGCATAACGTGGGCGTTGGATTCATGTCATTTTGATCTCTAAATCGGACGATTTAGTGCGGACATGTCAAGTTGATTGGGCAGTTCAAATGATCATTCTAAGCTGATCATTGGTGCTCATTGAGTAAAGCTTATAAGTGAAGCATAATGCATGACATCACGTAGTTTGGGATAGATTGGATTACTTGGAGGCTTTGTCGTATCTATTTGAGTTGAAATTTTGTCATAGTATAGAAAATTGAGCTAGCATAACGTGGGCGTTGGATTCATGTCATTCTGAGCTCTAAATCAAAAGTTACAGACAATTTAGTGCGGAATGTCAAGTTATTGGGCAGTTCAACTGATCATTCTAAGCTGATCATTGGTGCTCATTGAGTAAAGGCTTATAAGTGAAGCATAATGCATGGCATCACGCGTTTGGGATAGATTGGATTACTTGGAGGCTTTTCGTATTATTTGAGTCCTGAAATTTTAACAATATAGAAAATTGAGCTAGCATAACGTGGGCATTGGATTCATGTCATTCGGAACTCTAAATCAAAAGTTACGGACGATTTAGTGCAGACATGTCAAGTTGATTGGGCAGTTCAACTGATCATTCTAAGCTGATCATTGGTGCTCATTGAGTAAAGGCTTATAAGTGAAGCATAATGCATGCCATCACGCAGTTTGGGATAAATTGGATTACTTGGAGGCTTTGTCGTATCTATTTGAGTCTGAAATTTTGTCACAATATAGAAAATTGAGCTAGCATAACGTGGGTGTTGGATTCATGTCATTTGAGCTCTAAATCAAAAGTTACGGACAATTTAGTGCGGACATGTCAAGTTTATTGGGCAGTTCAACTGATCATTCTAAGCTGATCCTTGGTGCTCATTGAGTAAAGGCTTATAAGTGAAGCATAATGAATGACATCACGCAGTTTGTGATAGATTGGATTATTTGGAGGCTTTGTCGTATCTATTTGAGAGTGAAAATTTTGTCATTGTATAGAAAATTGAGCTAGCATAACGTGGGCGTTGGATTCATGTCATTCTGAGCTCTAAATCAAAAGTTACGAACGATTTAGTGCGGACATGTCAAGTTGATTGGTCAGTTCAAATGATCATTCTAAACTTATCACTGGTGCTCATTCAGTAAGGGCTTATAAGTGAAGCATGATGCATGGTATCACGCAGTTTGGGATAGATTGGATTACTTGGAGGCTTTGTCGTATCTATTTGAGTCTGAAGTTTTGTCACAATATAGAAAATTGAGCTAGCATAACGGGGGCGTTGGACTCATGTCATTCTGAGCTCTAAATAAAAAGTTACGGACGATTTAGTACGGACATGTCAAGTTGATTGGGCAGTTCAATAGATCATTCTAAGCTGATCATTGGTGCTCATTGAATAAAGGCTTATAAGTGAAGCATAATGCATGACATCACGTAGTTTGGGATAGATTGGATTTTTTGGAGACTTTGTGGTATCTATTTGAGTCTGAAATTTTGCCACAGTATAGAAAATTTAGCTAGCATAACGTGGGTGTTGGATTCATATCAATCTGAGCTCTAAATCAAAAGTTACGGACAATTTAGTTGCGGAAATATCAAGATAATTGATCATTTGAAATGATCATTTTATGCTGATCATTGTTGCTCATTGAGTAAAGGCTTATAAGTGAAGCATAATGCATGGCATCACACAGTTTGGGATAGATTGGATTATGTTGAGGCTTAATCAAATCTATTTCAGTCTGAAATTTTCTCACAATATAGAAAATTGAGCTAGCATAACGTGGGAATTGGATTCATGTCATTTGGATCTCTAAATCAAAAGTTACGGACAATTTAGTGCAGACATATCAAGTTGATTGGGCAGTTCAACTGATCATTCTAAGGTGATCACTGGTGCTCATTGAGTAAAGCGTTATAAGTGAAGCATAATGCATGGTATCACGCAGTTTGGGATAGATTGTATTACTTGGAGGCTTTGTCGTATCTATTTGAGTCTTAAATTTTGTCACAATATAGAATATTGAGCTAGCATAACGTGGGCATTCGATTCATGTCATTCGGAACTCTAAATCAAAAGTTACAGACAATATAGTGTGGAAATGTCAAGTTGATTGGGCCGCTCAACTGATCATTCTAAGCTGATGATTGGTGCTCATTGAGTAAAGGCTTATAAGTGAAGCATAATGCATGACATCACGCAGTTTGGTATAGATTGGATTACTTGGAGGCTTTGTCGTATCTATTTGAGTTGGAAATTTTGTCATAGTATAGAAAATTGAGCTAGCATAACGTGGGCGTTGGATTCATGTCATTCTGAGCTCAAAATCAAAAGTTACAGACGATTTAGTGCAGATATGTCAAGTTTATTGGGCAGTTCAACTGATCATTCTAAGCTGATCATTGGTGCTCATTGAATAAAGGCTTGTAATTGAAGCATGATGCATGGCATCACGCCGTTTGAGATAGATTGAATTACTTGGAGGCTTCTTCGTATTTATTTGAGTCCTAAATTTATAACAATATAGAAAATTGAGCTAGCATAACAAGGGCATTGGATTCATGTCATTCGGAACTCTAAATCAAAAGTTACAGATGATTTAGTGCAGACATGTCAAGTTGATTGGGCAGCTCAACTGATTATTCTAAGCTAATCATTGGTGCTCATTGAGTAAAGGCTTATAAGTGAAGCATAATGCATGCCATCACGTAGTTTGGGATAAATTGGATAACTTGGAGGCTTTGTCGTGTCTATTTGAGTCTGAAATTTTGTCATAGTATAGAAAATTGAGCTAGCATAATGTGGATGTTGGATTCATGTCATTTTGAGCTCTAAATCAAAAGTTACGGATGATTTAGTGCGGACATGTCAAGTTGATTCGGCAGTTCAACTGATCATTCTAAGCTAATCCTTGGTGCTCATTCAATAAATGCTTATAAGTGAAGCATAATGAATGACATAACGCAGTTTGTGATAGATTGGATTATTTGGAAGCTTTGTCGTATCTAATTGAGAGTGAAAATTTGTCATTGTATGGAAAATTGAGCTAGCATTACGTGGGCATTGGATTCATGTCATTCTCAGCTCTAAATCAAAAGTTACGAACGATTTAGTGCGGACATGTCAAGTTGATTGGTCAGTTCAAATGATCATTCTAAACTTATCACTGGTGCTCATTCAGTAAGGGCTTATAAGTGAAGCATGATGCATGGTATCACGCAGTTTGGGATAGATTGGATTACTTGGAGGCTTTGTCGTATCTATTTGAGTCTGAAGTTTTGTCACAATATAGAAAATTGAGCTAGCATAACGGGGCGTTGGACTCATGTCATTCTGAGCTCTAAATAAAAAGTTACGGACGATTTAGTACGGACATGTCAAGTTGATTGGGCAGTTCAATAGATCATTCTAAGCTGATCATTGGTGCTCATTGAATAAAGGCTTATAAGTGAAGCATAATGCATGACATCACGTAGTTTGGGATAGATTGGATTTTTTGGAGACTTTGTGGTATCTATTTGAGTCTGAAATTTTGCCACAGTATAGAAAATTTAGCTAGCATAACGTGGGCGTTGGATTCATGTCAATCTGAGCTCTAAATCAAAAGTTACGGACAATTTAGTTGCGGAAATATCAAGATAATTGATCATTTCAAATGATCATTTTATGCTGATCATTGTTGCTCATTGAGTAAAGGCTTATAAGTGAAGCATAATGCATGGCATCACACAGTTTGGGATAGATTGGATTATGTTGAGGCTTAATCAAATCTATTTCAGTCTGAAATTTTCTCACAATATAGAAAATTGAGCTAGCATAACGTGGGAATTGGATTCATGTCATTTGGATCTCTAAATCAAAAGTTACGGACAATTTAGTGCAGACATATCAAGTTGATTGGGCAGTTCAACTGATCATTCTAAGGTGATCACTGGTGCTCATTGAGTAAAGCGTTATAAGTGAAGCATAATGCATGGTATCACGCAGTTTGGGATAGATTGTATTACTTGGAGGCTTTGTCGTATCTATTTGAGTCTTAAATTTTGTCACAATATAGAATATTGAGCTAGCATAACGTGAGCATTCGATTCATGTCATTCGGAACTCTAAATCAAAAGTTACAGACAATTTAGTGCGGAAATGTCAAGTTGATTGGGCAGCTCAACTGAGCATTCTAAGCTGATGATTGGTGCTCATTGAGTAAAGGCTTATAAGTGAAGCATAATGCATGACATCACGCTGTTTGGGATAGATTGGATTACTTGGAGGCTTTGTCGTATATATTTAGTTGTCCGAAATTTTGTCACAATATAGAAAATTGAGCTAGCATAATGTGGGCATTGGATTCATGTCATTCTGAGCTTTAAACCAAAAGTTATGGACGATTTAGTGCGGACATGACAAGTAGATTGGTCAGTTCAATAATCATTCTAAGCTGATCATTGGTGCTCATTGAGTAAACGCTTATAAGTGAAGCATGGTGCATGGCATCAAGCAGTTTGGGATAAATTGGAGTACATGGAGGCTTTGTCGTATCTATTTGAGTCGAAATTTTGTCACATTATAGAATATTGAGCTAGCATAACGTGGGTATTGGATTCATGTCATTCGGAACTCTTGATCAAAAGTTACAGACGATTTAGTGCGGAAATGTCAAGTTTATTGGGCAGCTCCACTGATCATTCTAAGCTGATGAGTGGTGCTTATTGAGTAAAGGCTTATCAGCGAAGCATAATATATGACATCACACAGTTTGGGATAGATTGGAATACTTGGAGGCTTTGTCGTATCTATTTGAGTTGGCAATTTTGTCATAGTATAGAAAATTGAGCTAGCATAACGTGGGCGTTGGATTCATGTCATTCTGAGCTCAAAATAAAAAGTTAGGGACGATTTAGTGCAGACATGTCAAGGCATATAAATGAAGCATAATGCATGACATCACGCAGTTTTGGATATATTGGATTACTTAGAAAATATGTCGTATCTATCTGAGTGTGAAAATTTGTCATTGTATAGAAAATTGAGCTAGCATTCCATGGGCATTGGATTCTAGTCATTCTGAGCTCTAAATCAAAAGTTATGGACGATTTATTGCGGACATGCCAAGTTGATTGGTGAGTTCAAATGATCAGTCTAAGCTGATCATTGGTGCTCATTTAGTAAAGGCTTATAAGTGAAGCATAATTCATGGCATCACACAGTTTGGTATTGAATGGATTACTTAGATGTTTTGTCGTATATATTTGTGTCTAAAATTTTGTCACAATTTCGAAAATTGAGCTAGCATAACGTGGGAATTGGATTCATGTCATTTGGATCTCTAAATCAAAAGTTACGAACGATTTAGTGCGGACATATCAAGTTGATTGGGCAGTTGAACTGATCATTCTAAGGTGATCACTGGTGCTCATTGAGTAAAGCGTTATAAGCGAAGCATAATGCATGGCATAACACAGTTTGGGATAGATTGTATTACTTGGAGGCTTTGTCGTATCTATTTGAGTCTTAAATTTTGTCACAATATAGAATATTGAGCTTGCATAACGTGGGCATTCGATTCATGTCATTCGGAACTCTAAATCAAAAGTTACAGACAATATAGTGTGGAAATGTCAAGTTGATTGGGCCGCTCAACTGATCATTCTAAGCTGATGATTGGTGCTCATTGAGTAAAGGCTTATAAGTGAAGCATAATGCATGACATCACACAGTTTGGTATAGATTGGATTACTTGGAGGCTTTGTCGTATCTATTTGAGTCTGGAAGTTTGTCACAATATTGAAAATTGAGCTAGCATAACGTGTTATTTTGAACTCTAAATCAAATGTTACAGTCGATTTAGTGCGGACATGTCAAGTTGATTAGGCAGCTTAACTGATCATTCTAAGCTAATCATTGGTGCTCATTGAGTAAAGGCTTATAAGTGAAGCATAATGCCTAACATCACGCAGTTTGAGGTAGATTGGATTACTCGGAGGTTTTGTCGAATCTATTTGAGTTTGAAATTTTCTCATAGTATAGAATTTTGAGCTAGCATATCGTAGGCTTTGGATTCATGTCATTCTGAGCTCTAAATTAAAAGTTACGGACGATTTATTGCGGACATGACATGTTGATTGGTTAGTTCAAATGATCATTCTAAGGTGAGCATTGGTGCTCATTGAGTAAATGCTTATAAGTGAAGCATAATGCATGGCATCACGTAGTTTGGGATAGATTGGATTACATGGAAGCTTTGACGTATCTATTTGATACAAAAAATTTGTCATTGTATAGAAAATTGAGCTAGCATTACATGGGCATTGGATTCATGTAATTCTGAGCTCTAAATCAAAAGTTACGGACGATGTAATGGGGACATGTCAAATTGATTGGTTAGTTCAAATGATTATTCTAAGCTGATCATTGGTTTTCATTGAGTAAAGGCTTATAAGTGAAGCATAATGCATGGCATCACGCAGTTTGGGATAGATTGGATGACTTGGAAGCTTTGTCCTATCTATTTGAGTCTGAAAATTTGTCATTGTATAGAAAACTGAGCTAGCATTACGTGGGCATTGGACTCATGTCATTCTGAGCTTTAAATTAATAGTTACGGACGATTTAGTGCGGACATGTCAAGTTGATTGGTCAGTTCAAATAATCATTCTAAGTTGATGATTAGTGCTCATTGAGTAAAGGCTTATACGTGAAGCATAATGCATGGCGTCACGCAATTTGGGATGGATTGGATTACTTGGAGGCTTTGTGGAATCTATTTGAGTCTGAAATTTTGTCAGTGTATAGAAAATTGAGCTAGCATTACGTGGGCATTGGATTCATGTCATTCTGAGCTGTAAATCAAAAGTTACAAACGATTTAGTGCGGAAATGTTAAGTTGATTGGTCAGTTCATATGATCATTCTAAGCTGATCATTGGTGCTCATTGGGTAAAGGCTTATAAGTGAAGCGTAATGCATAGGATCACACAGTTTGGGGTAGATTGGATTTCTTGGAGGCTTTGTCGTATATATTTGAGTCTCAAATTTAGTCACAATATAGAAAATTGATCAGCATAACGTGGGCATTCGATTCATGTCATTCTAAGCTCTAAATCAAAAGATACGAACGGTTTAGTGCGGACTTGTCAAGCTGTTTGGTCAGTTCAAATGATCATTCTAAGCTGATCATTGGTGCTCATTGAGTAAAGGCTTATAACAGAAGCATGATTCATGGCCTCACACAGTTTGCGATAGATTGGATAACTTGGACGTTTTGTCGTATCTATTTGAGTCTGAAGTTTTGTCATAGTATAGAAAATTGAGTTAGCAAAACATGGGCGTTGGATTCATGTCATTCTGAGCTCCAAATCAAAAGTTACAGACGACTTAATATGTCAAGTTGATTGGTTCGTTCAAATGATCATTCTAAACTGATCATTGGTGCTCATTGTGTAAAGGCTTATAAGTGAAGCATAATGCATGGCATCACGCAGTTTGGGATAGATTGGATTACTTGTAAGCTTTGACGTATCTATTTGAGTTTGAAAATATGTCATTGTATAGAAATTGAGCTAGCATTACGTGGGCATTGGATTCATGTCATTCTAAGCTCTAAATTAAAAGTTACGGATGATTTAGTGCGGACATGTCAAGTTGATTGGTCAGTTCAAATGATCATTCTAAGCTGATTATTGGTGCTCATTGAGTAAAAGCTTATAAGTGAACCATAATACATGACATTACGCAGTTTGTGATTGATTGGATTACTTGAACGCTTTGTCGAATCTATTTGAGTCTGAAATTTTGTCATTGTATAAAAAATTTAGCTAGCATTACGTGGGTATTTGATTCATGTCATTCTGAGATGTAATCAAAAGTTACAGACGATTTAGTGCGGAAATGTCAAGTTGATTGGTCAGTTCAAATGATCATTGAGCTCGTTGAGTAAAGGCTTATAAGTGAAGCATAATGCATGACATCACGCAGTTTGGGATAGATTGGATTACTTGGAGGCTTTGTCGTATATATTTGAGTCTGAAATTTTGTCACAATATAGATATTGAGCTAGCATAACGTGCCCATTGGATTCATGTAATTCTCAGCTCTAAATCAAAAGATACGGATGATTTAGTGTGGACATGTCAAGTTGATTGGTCAGTTCAAATGATTATTCTAAGCTGATCATTGGTGCTCATTGAGTAAAGGCTTATATGAGAAGCATGATGCATGGCATCACACAGTTTGGGATATATTGGATTACTTGGAGGCTTTGTCGTATATATTTGAGTTTGAAATTTTGTCACAATATAGAAAATTGAGGTAGCATAACGTGGGCATTGGATTCATGTCATTCTGAGCTCTAAATCAGAAGATACGGACGATTTAGTGCGGACATGTCATGTTTAATGGTCAGTTCAAATGATCATTCTAAGTTCATCATTGGTGGTTATTAAGTAAAGGCTTATAAGAGAAGCATGATGCATGGTATCACGCAGTTTGGGATAGATAGGATTACTTGGAGGCTTTGTCGTATTTATTTGAGTCTGGAAGTTTGCCACAATATTGAAAATTGAGCTAGCATAACGTGTTATTTGGAACTCTAAATCAAATGTTACAGACGATTTAGTGCGGACATGTCAAGTTGATTGGGCAGCTTAACTAATCATTCTAAGCTAATCATTGGTTCTCATTGAGTAAAGGCTTATAAGTGAAGCATAATGCATGACATCACGCAGTTTGAGGTAGGTCGAATCTATTTGAGTTTGAAATTTTCTAATTGTATAGAATATTGAGCTAGCATATCGTAGGCATTGGATTCATGTCATTCTGAGCTCTGAATCAAAAGTTACGGACGATTTATTGCGGACATGACATGTTGATTGGTTAGTTCAAATGATCATTCTAAGTTGAGCATTGGTGCTCATTGAGTAAATGCTTATAAGTGAAGAATAATGCATGGCATCACGTAGTCTGGGATAGATTGGATTACATGGAAGCGTTGTCGTATCTATTTGATACTGAAAATATGTCATTGTATAGAAAATTGAGCTAGCATTACATGGGCATTGGATTCATGTAATTCTGAGCTCTAAATCAAAAGTTACGGACGATGTAATGTGGACATGTCAAGTTGATTGGTTAGTTCAAATGATTATTCTAAGCTGATCATTGGTGTTCATTGAGTAAAGCCTTAAAATGAAGCATAATGCATGGCATCACGTAGTTTGGGATAGATTGGATTACTTGGAAGCTTTGTCCTATCTATTTGAGTCTGAAAATTTGTCATTGTATAGAAAATTGAGCTAGCATTACGTCGGCATTGGATTCATGTCATTCTTAGCTGTAAATTAATAGTTACAGACAATTTAGTACAGACATGTCAAGTTAATTGGTCAGTTCAAATAATCATTCTAAGCTCATGATTAGTGCTCATTGAGTAAAGGCTTATAAGTGAAGCATAATGCATGGTATCACGCAGTTTGGGATGGACTGGATTACTTGGAGGCTTTGTGGAATCTATTTGAGTCTAAAATTTTGTCAGTGTATAGAAAATTGAGCTAGCATTACGTAGGCATTGGATTCATATCATTCTGAGCTGTAAATCAAAAGTTACATACGATTTTGTGCGGAAATGTCAAGTTGATTGGTCAGTTCAAATGATCATTGTTCTCATTGAGTAAAAGCTTATAAGTGAAGCATAATGCATGGCATCACGCAGTTTGGGATAGATTGGATTACTTGGAGGTTTTGTCGTATATATTTGAGTCTGAAATTTTGTCACAATATAGAAATTGAGCTAGCATAATGTGCCCACTGGATTCATGTAATTCTGAGCTCTAAATCAATAGATACGGACGATTTAGTGTGGACATGTCAAGTTGAATGGTCAGTTCAAATGATCATTCTAAGCTGATCATTGATGCTCATTAAGTAAAGGCTTATAAGTGAAGCATAATGCCTGGCATCACGCAGTTTGGGATATATTGGATTACTTGGAGGCTTTGATTCTGAAATTTTGTCATAGTATAGAAAATTGATCTAGCATAACGTAGGCATTGGATTCATGTCATTCTGAACTCTAAATCAAAACATACTGACGATTTAGTGCGGACATGTCAAGTTGAGTGGTCAGTTCAAATTATCATTCTAAGATGATCATTGGTGCTCTATAAATTAAAGCTTATAAGTGAAGCACAATGCATGACATCACGCAGTTTGGGACTGATTGGATTAGTTTGAGGTTTGTCGTATCTATTTCAGTCAGAAGTTTTGTCATAGTATTGAAAATTGAGCTAGCATAATGTGGGCGTTGGATTCATGTCATTCTGAGCTCTAAATCAAAACTTACAGATGATTTAGTGCGCACATGTCAAGTTGATTGGTTAGTTCAAATTATCATTCTAACCTGAGCATTGGTGCTCATTGAGTATAGGCTTAGAAGTGAAGCATAATGCATGGCATCAAACAATTTGGGATAGACTGGGTACTTGGAGGATTTGTCAAATCTTTTTGAGTATGAAAATTTGTCATTGTATAGAAAATTGAACTAGCATTACGTGGGCATTGGATTCATGTCATTATGAGCTCTAAATCAAAAATTACAAACGATTTAGTGCGCACATGTCAAGTTTATTGGTCAGTTCAAATGATCATTTTAAGCTGATCATTGGTGCTCATTGAGTAAAGGCTTATTAGTGAAGCATAATGCATGATATCACGCAGTTTGGGATAGATTGGATTAGTTGGAGGCTTGTCGTATCTAGTTCTGTTTGAAATTTTTTCATAGTATAGAAAATTGAGCTAGCATAACTTGGGCATTGGATTCATGTCATTTTGAGCTCTAAATCGAAAGTTACGGACGATTTAGTGCGTACATGTCAAGTTGATTGGTTAGTTCAAATGATCATTCTAAGCTGATCATTGATGCTCATTGAGTAAAGGTTAAGAAGTGATGCATAAGGCATGGCATCACGCAGTTTGGATTAGAATGGATTACCTGGAGGATTTTTTGGAGTATGAAAATTTGTCGCAATATAGAGAATTGAGTTAGCATAACGTGTGTATTGTATTTATGTCATTATGAGCTCTAAATAAAAAAGATACAAATGATTTAGTGCGGACATGTCAAGTTGATTGATCATTTCCAATTATCATTCTAAGTTGATCAATGGTGCTCATTGAGTAAAGGCTTATTAGGGAAGCATGATTCATGGCATCACGCTGTTTGGGATAGATTGGATTATTTGGAGGCTTTGTCGTATCTATTTGAGTCTGAAGTTTTGTCAGAATATAGAAAATATAGCTAGCATAACGTGAGCATTGGATTCATGTCATTTTCTGTGGACATGTCAAGTTGATTGTTCAGTTCAAATGATAATTCTAAGCTGATCATTGGTGCTCATTGAATAAAGGCTTATAAGTGAAGCATTATGCGTGGCATCACCCAGTTTTGGATAGATTGGATTGCTTGGAGGCTTTGTCGTATCCATTTGAGTCATAAATTTTGTCACAATATAGAAAATTTAGTCAGCATAACGTGGGCATTGGATTTATGTCATTCCGAGATCTAAATCAAATGTTACGGAGGATTTAGTGCGGAAATGTCAAGTTGATTGGGCAGTTCAACTGATCATTCTAAGCTGGTCAGTGGTGCTCATTGAGTAAAGGCTTATAAGTGAAGCATAATGCATAACATAATGCAGTTTGGGATATATTGGATTAGTTGGAGGCTTTTTCGTATCTATTTTAGTCTGAAATTTTGTCATTGTATAGAAAATTCAGCTAGCATAACGTGGGCGTTGGATTAATTTCATTCTGAGCTCTAAATCAAATGTTACGGAAGATTTAGTGCGGATATGTCAAATTGATTGGTTAGTTCAAATGATCATTCTAAACTGAGTACTGGTGCTCATAGAGTAAAGGCTTAGAAGTGAAGCATAATGCATGGAATCACACAGTTTGAGATAGATTGAGTACTTGGAGGATTTGTCGAATCTTTTTGAGTATGAAAATTTGTTATTGTATAGAAAATTGAGCTAGCATTACGTGGGCATTGGATTCATGTCATTTTGAGCTCTAAATCAAAAGTTACAAACGAATTAGTGCAGACATGTCAAGTTGATTGGTCAGTTCAAATGATCATTCTAAGCTGATCATTGGTGCTCATTGAGTAAAGGCTTATAAGTGAAGCATAATACATGACATCACGCAGTTTGGGATAGATTGGATTAGTTGGAGGCTTGTCGTATCTATTTCTGTCTGAAATTTTGTCATAGTATAGAAGCATGAGCTAGCATAACATGGGCATTGGATTCTTGTCATTCTGATCTCTAAATCAAAAGTTCCAGAAGATTTAGTGCGGACATGTCAAGTTGATTGGTCAGTTCAAATGGTCAGTCTGAGCTGATCATTGGTGCTCATTGAGTAAAGGCATATAAGTGAAGCATGATGCTTGGCATCACACAGTTTGGGATATATTCGATTACTTGGAGGCTTGTCGTATCTATTTGAGTCTAAAATTTTGTCACAATATAGAAAATTGAGCTGGCATAACGTGGGCATTGGATTCATGTCATTCTAAGCTCTAAATCAAAAAGATACAGACGATTTAGTGCGGACATGTCAAGTGTATTGATCAATTCCAATGATCATGGCATCATGCAGTTTGGGAGAGATTAGATTACTTGGAGGCTTTGTCGTATCTATTTGAGTCTGAAATTTTAGCACAATATAGAAAATTGAGCTACCATAACGTGGGCATTGGATTCATGTCATTCCGAGCTCTAAAGTGAAAGATACGGACAATTTAGTGCGGACATGTCAAGTTGATTGGTCAGTTCAAATGATCATTCTAAGCTTATCGTTGGTGCTCATTGAGTAAAGGCTTATAAGTGAAGCATGATGCATGGCATCACCCATTTTTGGATAGATTGGATTGTTTGGAGGCTTTGTCGTATCTATTTGAGTCTGAAATTATGTCACAATATAGAAAATTGAGTCAGCATACCGTGGGCATTGGATTTATGTCATTCGGAACTCTAAATAAAAAGTTACGGAGGATTTAGTGCGGACATGTAAAGTTGATTGGGCAGTTCAACTGATCATTCTAAGCTGATCATTGGTGCTCATTGAGTAAAGGCTTATAAGTGAACCATAATGCATAACATCACACAGTTAGGGATAGAATGGATTAGTTGGGGGCTTTGTCGTATCTATTTGAGTCTGAACTTTTTGTCATTGTATAGAAAATTCAGCTAGCATAACGTGGGCATTGGATTCATGTCATTCTAAGCTCTAAATCAAAAAGATACAGACGATTTAGTGCGGACATGTCAAGTGTATTGATCAATTCCAATGATCATGGCATCATGCAGTTTGGGAGAGATTAGATTACTTGGAGGCTTTGTCGTATCTATTTGAGTCTGAAATTTTAGCACAATATAGAAAATTGAGCTACCATAACGTGGGCATTGGATTCATGTCATTCCGAGCTCTAAAGTGAAAGATACGGACAATTTAGTGCGGACATGTCAAGTTGATTGGTCAGTTCAAATGATCATTCTAAGCTTATCGTTGGTGCTCATTGAGTAAAGGCTTATAAGTGAAGCATGATGCATGGCATCACCCATTTTTGGATAGATTGGATTGTTTGGAGGCTTTGTCGTATCTATTTGAGTCTGAAATTATGTCACAATATAGAAAATTGAGTCAGCATACCGTGGGCATTGGATTTATGTCATTCGGAACTCTAAATAAAAAGTTACGGAGGATTTAGTGCGGACATGTAAAGTTGATTGGGCAGTTCAACTGATCATTCTAAGCTGATCATTGGTGCTCATTGAGTAAAGGCTTATAAGTGAACCATAATGCATAACATCACACAGTTAGGGATAGAATGGATTAGTTGGGGGCTTTGTCGTATCTATTTGAGTCTGAACTTTTTGTCATTGTATAGAAAATTCAGCTAGCATAACGTGGGCGTTGGATTAATGTCATTCCGAGCTCTATATCAAAAGTTACGGACGATTTAGTGTGGACATGTCAAGTTGATTGTTTAGTTCAAATGATCATTCTAAGCTGATCATTGGTGGTCAGTGAGTAAAAGCTTGGAAGTGAACCATAATGCATGGTATCCCGCAGTTTGGGATAGATTGGGTACTTCGAGGATTTGTCGAATCTTTTTGAGTATGAAATTTTGTCACAATATAGAAAATTTAGCTAGTATAATGTGAGCATTGGATTCATGTCATTCCGAGTACTAAATCAGAAGTTACGGACGATTTAGTGCAGACATGTAAAATTGATTGGCAAGTTCAACTTATCATTCTAAACTCATCATTGGTGCTCATTGAGTAAATGCTTATAAGTGAAGCATAATGCATGGCATCACGTAGTTTGGGATAGATTGGATTACTTGGAGGATTTGTCACATATATTTTAGCCTGAAAATTTTTCACAATATAGAAAATTGAGCTAGCATAACATGGGCATTGGATTCATGTCATTCTGAGCTTTAAACCAAAAGATACGAATGATTTAGTGCGTAAATGTCAAGTTGATTGGTCAATTGAAATGATCATTCTAAGCTGATCATTGGTGCTCATTGAGTAAAGGCTTATAGGTGAAGCATGATGCATGGCATCACACAGTTTGGGATAGATTAGATTACTTAGAGGATTTGTCGTATTTATTTGAGTATTAAATTTATAATAATATAGAAAATTGAGCTAGCATAACGTGGGCATTGGATTCATGTCATTCGGAACTCTAAATCAAAAGTTACAGATGATTTAGTGCAGACATGTCAAGTTGATTGGGTAGCTCAACTGATTATTCTAAGCTAATCTTGGTGCTCATTGAGTAAAGGCTTATAAGTGGAGCATAATGCATGCCATCACGTGGTTTGGGATAGATTGGATTACTAGGAGGCTTTTTCGAGTATGAAATTGTGTCATAGAATAGAAAATTGAGATAGCATAACGTGGACGTTGGATTCATGTCATTTTGAGCTCTAAATCAAAAGTTACGGATGATTTAGTGCAGACATGTCAAGTTGATTGGGCAGTTCAACTGATCATTCTAAGCTGATCATTGATGCTCATTGAATAAATGCATATAAGTGAAGCATAATGCATAACATAACACAGTTTGTGATAGATTGGATTGCTTGGAAGATTTGTCGCATCTAATTGAGAGTGAAAATTTGTCATTGTATGGAAAATTGAGCTAGCATTACATGGGCATTGCTCATGTCATTCTGAGCTCTAAATAAAAAGTTACGCACAATTTAGTGCGGACATGTCAAGTTGATTTGTCAGTTCAAATGATCATTCTAAACTTATCACTGCTGCTCATTGAGTAAAGGCTTATAAGTGAAGTATAATGCATGGCATCACGCAGTTTGGGATAGATTGGATTATTTGGAGGCTTTGTCGTATCTATTTGAGTCTGAAATTTTGTCACAGTATAGAAAATTGAGTTAGCATAATGGGGGCGTTGGACTCATGTCATTCTGAGCTCTAAATAAAAAGTTACTGACAATTTAGTACGGACATGTCAAGTTGATTAGGCAATTCAACTGATCATTCTAAGCTGATCATTGGTGCTCATTGAATAAAAGCCTATAAGTTAAGCATAATGCATGATATCACGCAGTTTGGGATAGATTGGATTTTTGGAGGCTTAGTGGTATCTATTTGAGTCTGAAATTTTGCCACAGTATAGAAAATTGAGCTAGCATAACGTGGACATTGGATTCATGTCAATCTGAGCTCTAAGTCAAAAGTTACAGACAATTTAGTTTGGGAAATGTCAAGATAATTGATCATTTCAAATGATCATTTTATGCTGATCATTGGTGCTAATTGAGTAAAGGCTTAAAAGTGAAGCATAATGCATGGCATCACACAGTTTGGGATAGATTGGATTATGTGGAGGCTTTATCAAATTTATTTGAGTCTGAAATTTTGTCATTGTATAGAAAATTGAGCTAGCATTACATGACCATTGGATTCATGTCATTCTGAGCTCTAAATCAAAAGTTACGGACGATTTAGTGCGGGCATGTCAAGTTGATTGGTCAGTTCAAATGATCATTCGAAACTTATCACTGGTACTCGTTGAGTAAAAGCTTATAAGTGAACCATGATGAATGGCATCATGCAGTTTAGGATAGATTGGATAACTTGGAGGCTTTGCCGTATCTATTTGAGTCTGAAATTTTGTCACAATATAGAAAATTAAGCTAGCATAACGGGGGCGTTGGATTCATGTCATTCGGAGCTCTAAATAAAAAGTTATAGACGATTTAGTACGTACATGTAAAGTTGATTGGGCAGTTCAACTGATCATTCTAAGCTGATCATTGGTGCTCATTCAATAAAGGCTTATAAGTGAAGCATAATGCATGACATCATGGAGTTTGGGATAGATTGGATTTTTTGGATGCTTTGTGGTATTTATTTGAGTCTATAATTTTGCCATAGTATAGAAAATTGAGCTAGCATAGTGTGGGCATTGGATTCAAGTCAATCTGAGCTATAAATAAAAAGTTACAGACAATTTAGTTTTGGAAATGTCAAGATAATTGATCATTTCAAATGATCATTCTATGCTGATCATTGGTGCTCATTGTGTAAAGGCTAATAAGTGACGCATAGTGTATGGCATCACACAGTTTGGGATAGATTGGATTATTTGGAGGCATTATCAAATCTATTTGAGTCTAAAATTTTGTCATTGTATAGAAAATTGAGCTAGCATTACATGGGCATTGGATTCATGTCATTCTGAGCACTAAATCAAAAGTTACAGATGATTTAGTGCGGACATGTCAAGTTGATTGGTAAGTTCAAATGATCATTCTAAGCTAATCATTGGTGCTCATTGGGTAAAGACTTATAAGTGAAGCATAATGCATGGCATCACGCAGTTTGGGATAGATTGGATTTCTTGGAGGCTTTGTCGTATATATTTGAGTCTGAAATTTTGTCACAATATAGAAAATTGATCTAGCATAACGTGGACGTTGGATTCATGTCATTTTGAGCTCTAAATCAAAAGTTACGGATGATTTAGTGCAGACATGTCAAGTTGATTGGGCAGTTCAACTGATCATTCTAAGCTGATCATTGGTGCTCATTGAATAAATGCATATAAGTGAAGCATAATGCATAACATAACACAGTTTGTGATAGATTGGATTACTTGGAATTTTTGTCGCATCTAACTGAGAGTGAAAATTTAGTGCGGACATATCAAGTTGATTGGGCAGTTCAAATAATCATTCTAAGCTGATCATTGGTGCTAATTGAGTAAAGGCTAATAAGTGAAGAATAATGCATGGTATCACGTAGTTTGGGATAGATTGGATTACTTGGACGCTTTTTCATATCTATTTGAGTCTGAAAATTTGTAATTGGATAGAAATTTGAGATAGCATAACATGGTCATTGGATTCATGTCATTCTGAGCTCTAAATCAAAAGTTACGGAAGATTTAGTGTGGATATGTCAAGGTTATTGGTCAGTTCAAATGATCAATCTAAGTTGATCATTAGTGCTCATTGAGTAAAGGCTTATGAGTAAAGCATAATGCATGGTATCATGCAGTTTGGGATATATTGGATTACTTTGAGGCTTTGTAGTATCTATTTGATTTAGAAAATTTGTCATTGTATAGAAAATTGAGCTAGGATAACGTGGGCATTGGATTCACGTCTTTCTGAGCTCTAAAGCAAAAGTTACGGACGATTTAGTGCGAAAATGTCAAGTTCATTGGGCAGTTCAACTGATCATTCTAAGCTGATCATTGGTGCTCATTGAGTAAAGGCTTATAAGTGAAGCATAATGCATGACATCACGCAGTTTGAGATATATTGGATTATTTGGAGGCTTTGTCATATCTATTTGAATCTGAAATTTTGTCATAGTATAGAAAACTGAGCTAGCATATTTGGGTCAGTTCAAATGATGATTCTAAGCTGATCATTGGTGCTCATTGAGTAAAGGCTTATAAGTGAAGCATAATGCATGACATCACACAGTTTGAGATAGATTGGATTACTTGGAGGCTATGTCGTATCTATTTTAGTCTAAAAATTTGTCATTGTATAAAATTGAGCTAGCATTATGTGGGCGTTGGATTCATGTCATTCAGAGCTCTAAGTCAAAAGTTACGGATGATTTAGTGCGGACATGTCAAGTTGATTGGTCAATTCAAATGATCATTCAAAGCTATCCATTGGTGCTCATTGAGTAAAGGCTTATAAGTGAAGCATAATGCATGACATCACGCAGTTTGAGATATATTTGATTACTTGAAGTCTTTGTCGTATCTATTTGAGTCTGAAAATTTGTCATTGTGTAGAAAATTGAGCTAGCATTACGTGGGCGTTGGATTCATGTCATTTAGAGCTCTAAATCAAAAGTTACGGATGATTTAGTGCGGACATTTCAAGTTGATTGGCCAGTTCAACTTATCATTCTAAGGTGATCATTGGTGCTCATTGAGTAAAGGCTTATAAGTGAAGCGTAATACATGACATCACGCAGCTTAGTATAGATTGGATTACTTGGAGGCTTTGTCGTATCTATTTCAGTTTGAAATTTTGTCATCGTATAGAAAATTGAGCTAGCATAACGTGGGCGTTGGATTAATGTCAATCTGAGATCTAAATCAAAAGTTATGGACGATTTAGTGAGGACATCTCAAGTTGATTGGTTAGTTCAAATGATCATTCTAAGCTGATCATTGGTGCTCATTGAGTAAAGGCTTATAAGTGAAGCATAATGCATGGCATGACGCATTTTGTGATAGATTAGATTACTTGGAGGCTTTGTCGAATCTATTTGAGTCTCAAAATTTGTCATTTTATAGAAAATCGAGCTAGCATTACGTGGGCATTGGATTCATGCCATTCTGAGTTCTAAAACAAAAGTTACGGATGATTTAGTGCGGGTATGTCAAGTGAATTGGCCAGTTCAACTTATCATTCTAAGCTGATCATTGGTGCTCATTGAGTAAAGGCTTATAAGTGAAGCATAATGTGTGCCATCACACAGTTTGGGATAGATTGTATTACGTGGAGGCTTTGTCGTATCTATTTGAGTCTGAAAATTTGTCATTGTATAAAAATTTGAGCTAGCATAACATGGGCATTGGATTCATGTCATTCTGAGCTCTAAATTAAAAGTTACAGACAATTTAGTGCGGACATATCAAGGTGATTGGGCAGTTCAATTGATCATTCTAAACTGATCATTGCTGCTCATTGAATAAAGGCTTATAAGTGAAGCAAAATGCATGACATCACGCAGTTTGGGATAGATTATATTACTTAGAGGCTTTTTCGTATCAATTTGAGTCTGAAATTTTGAAATAATATAGAAAATTGAGCTAGCATAACGTGGGCGTTGGATTCATGTAATTCTGAGTTCTAAATCAAAAGTTACGGACGATTTAGTGCGGACATGTCAAGTTGATTGGTCAATTCAAATGATCATTTTAAGCTGATCATTGGTGCTCATTGAGTAAAGGCTTATAAATGAAGCCTAATGCATGGCATCTCGCAGTTTGGGATAGATTGGATTACGTGGAGGCTTTTTCGAATCTATTTAAATCTGAAAATTTGTCATTGTATAGAAAATTGAGCTAGCATTACGTGGGCATTGGTTCATGTCATTTTGAACTCTAAATCAAAAGTTACGGATGATTAATGTGGACATGTCTAATTGATTGGTCAGTTCAAATGATCATTCTAAGCTGATCATTGGTGCTCATTGAGTAAAGGCTTATAAGTGAAGCATAATGCATGACACCACGCAGTTTGGGATAAACTGGATTACTTGGAGGCTTTGTCGTATCTATTTGAGTCTGTAATTTGTCATTGTATAGAAAATTGAGCTAGCATAACGTGGGCATTGGATTCATGTAATTCTGAGCTCTAAATCAAAAGTTATGGACGATTTAGTGCGGACATGTCAAGTTGATTGGCAAGTTCAACTGCTCATTTTAAGCTAATCATTGCTGCTCATTTAGTAAAGGCTTATAAGTGAAGCATAATGCATGACATCACGCAGTTTGGGATAACTTGGATTACTTGGAGGGTTTGTCGTATCTACTTGAGTTTGAAATTTTTTCATAGCATAGAAAAGTGAGGTAGCATAACGTGGGTGTTGGAATCATGTCATTCTGATCTCTAAATCAAAAGTTACGGACGATTTAGTGCGGAAATGTCAAGCTGATTGGTTAGTTCAAATGATCATTCTAAGCTCATCATTGGCGCTCATTGAGTAAAGGCTTATAAGTGAAGCATAATGCATGGCATCACCTAATTTGGAATAGATTTGATTACTTAGAGGCTTTGTCCTATCTATTTGAGTACGGAATTTTGTCATTGTATAGAAAATTGAGCTAGCATTACGTGGATATTGCATTCATGTCATTCTGAGCTCTAAATCAAAAGTTACTGATGATTTAGTGCGGATATGTCAAATTGATTGGTTAGTTCAAATGATCATTCTAAGATGATCATTGGCGCTCATTGAGTAAAGGCTTATAAGTGATGCATAATGCATGGCATCACGTAGTTTGGGATTGATTGGATTACTTGGAAGCTTTTTCGTATCTGTTTGAGTCTGAAAATTTGTGAGTGTATAGAAAATTGAGCTAGCATTACGTGGGAATTGGATTCATATCATTCCGAGTTCTTAATCAAAAGTTACGGATGATTTAGTGTGGACCTGTCAAGTTAGATTGGCCTGTTCAACTGAACATTCTAAGCTGATCATTGGTGCTCATTGACTAAAGGCTTATATGTGAAGCATAATGCACGGCATGACGTAGTTTGGGATATATTGGATTACTTGGAGGATTTGTAGTATCCATTTGAGTCTGAAAATTTGTCATTGTAAAGAAAATTGAGTTAGCATTACCTGGTCATTGGATTCATGTCATTCTGAGTTCTTAATCAAAACTTACGGACAATTTAGTGCGCACATGTCAAGTTGATTGGCCAGTTCTACTGATCATTTTAAACTGATCATTGGTGCTCATTGACTAAAGGCTTATAAGTGAAGCGTAACGCAGGGCATCACAAAATTTGGGATAGATTGGATTACTTGAAGGCTTTTTCGTATCTATTTGAGTTTGAAAATTTGTGATTGTATAGAAAATTGAGCTAGCATAACATGGGCATTGGATTCATCTCGTTCTGAGCTCTGAATTAAGAGTTACAGACGATTTAGTACGGACATGTCAAGTTGATTGGGCAGTTCAAGTGATCATTCTAGGTTGATCATTGCTGCTCATTGAATAAAGGTTTATAAGTGAAGCAAAATGCATGACATCACGCAGTTTGGGATAGATTGGATTTCTTGGAGGCTTTGTCATTTGAATTTGAGTCTGAAATTTTGTAATAGTATAGAAAATTGAGCAAGCATAACGTGGGCGTTGGACTCATGTCATTATGAGCTCTAAATCAAAAGTTACGGATGAATTAGTGCGGACATGTCAAGGTTATTGCTCAGTTCAAATGATCATTCTAAGCTGATCATTGGCGCTCATTGAGTAAATGCTAACAAGTGAAGCATAATGCATGGCATCACGTAGTTTGGGATAAATTGGCTTACTTGGAGGCTTTGTCGAATCTATTTAAGTCTGAAAATTTGTCATTGTATAGAAAATTGAGCTACCATTAGGTGGGCATTGGATTCATGTCATTCTGAGCTCTAAATAAAAAGTTACGAACGATTTAGTTCGGAAATGTCAAGTTGATTGGTCAGTTCAAATGATCATTCTAAGCTGATCATTGTTGCTCACTGAGTAAAGGCTTGTAAGTGAAGCATATTGCATGGCATCACACAATTTAGGATAATTTTAATTAATTGGAGGATTTGTCGTTTCTATTTAAGTATGAAAATTTGTCATTGTATAGAAAATTGAGCTAGTTTTACGTGGGCATTGGATTCATGTCATTCTAAGTTCTAAATCAAAAGTTACGAATGATACAGTGGGGACATGTCAAGTTAATTGGTTAGTTCAAATGATCATTCTAAGCTGATCATTGGTGCTCATTGTGTAAAGGCTTATAAGTGATGCATAATCCATGACATTACGCAGTTTGGGATAGATTGGATTACTTGCAGGCTTTTTCGTATCTATTTGAGTCTGAAAATAAGTCATTGTATAGAAAATTGAGCTAGCATTACATGGGCATTGGATTCATATCATTCCGATCTTGAAATCAAAAGTTACGGATGATTTAGTGCGGACATGTCAAGTTGAATGGCCAGTTCAACTGATCATTCTAAGCTGATCACTGGTGCTCATTGAGTAATGGCTTATAAGTGAAGCATAATGCATGACATCACTCAGTTTGGGATAGATTGGATTACTTCGAGGCTTTGTCATATCTATTTGAGTCTAAAATTTTGTAATAGTATAGAAAATTTAGCTGGCATAACGTGGGCGTTGGATTAATGTAATTCTGAGCTCTAAATCAAAAGTTAGGTATGATTTAGTGCGGACATGTCAAGTTGATTGGGTAGTTCAAATGATCATTCTAAGCTGATCATTGGTGCTCATTGAGTAAAGGCTTATAAGTGAAGCATAATGCATGGCATGACGCATTTTGTGATAGATTGGATTACTTGGAGGCTTTGTCGAATCTGTTTAAGCCTGAAAATTTGTCAATGTATAGAAAATTGAGCTAGCATTACGTCGCCATTGGATTCATGTCATTCTAAGCTCTAAATCAAAAGTTTGGGATGATTAATGCAGACATGTCAAGTTGATTGGTCAGTTTAAATGATCATTCTAAGATGATCATTGGTGCTAATTGAGTAAAGGCTTATAAGTGAAGTATAATGCATGGCATCACACAATTTGGGATAGATTGGATTACTTGGAGGCTTTATCGTATTAATTTGAGTGTGAAAATTTGTCATTGTATAGAAAATTGGGCTACATTAACGTGGGGATTGGATTCATGTCATTCTGAGCTCTAAATTAAAAGTTACAGACAATTTAGTGCGGACGTATCAAGGTAATTGGGCAGTTAAAGTGATCATTGTAAGCTGATCATTGCTGATCATTGAATAGAGTCTTATAAGTAAAGCAAAATGCATGACATCACGCAGTTTGGGATAGGTTGGATTACTTGGAGGATTTTACGTATCAATTTGAGTCTGAAATTTTGTAATAGTGGGCGTTGGATTGAGCAAGCATAACGTGGGCGTTGGATTCATGTAATTCTGAGCTCTAAATCAAAAGTAACTTACGATTTAGTGCGGACATGTCAAGTTGATTAGTCAGTTCAAATGATCATTTTAAGCTGATCATTGGTGCTCATTGAGTAAAGGCTTATAAGTGAAGCCTAATGCATGGCATCTCACAGTTTGAGATAGATTGGATTACTTGGAGGCTTTGTCGTATCTATTTAAGTCTAAAAATGTGTCATTGTATAGAAACTTGAGCTAGCATTACGTGGGCATTTGATACATGTCATTTTGAGCTCTAAATCAAAAGTTACGGATGATTAATGTGGACATGTCAAGTTGATTGTTCAGTTCAAATGATCATTCTAAGCTGATCATTGGTGCTCATTGAGTAAAGGCTTATAACTGAAGCATAATGCATGGCATCATGCAGTTTGGGATAAATTGGTTTACTTGGAGGCTTTGTCGTATATATTTGAGTTTGAAACTTTGCCATCGTATAAAAAATTGAGCTAGCATTACGTGAGCATTGGATTCATGTCATTCTGAGTTCTAAATCAAAAGTTACGGACGATTTAGTGCAGACATGTCAAGTTGATTAGCCAGTTCAACTCATCATTTTAATTTGATGATTGCTGCTCATTGAGTAAAGGCTTATAAATGAACCATAATTCATGATATCACGTAGTTTGGGATAAATTGGATTACTTGGAGGCTTTATCGTATCTATTTGAGTATGAAATTTATTCATAGTATAGAAAATTGAGCTAGCATAACGTGGGTGTTGGAATCATATCATTCTGAGCTCTAATCAAACGTTACGGACGATTTGGTGCAGAAATGTCAAGGTGATTGGTCAGTTCTAATGATCAGTGTAAGCTTAGCATTGGTGCTCATTGAGTAAAGGCTTATTAGTGAAGCATAATACATGGCATCACACCATTTGGGATAGATTTGATTAATTAAAGGCTTTGTCATTTCTATTTGAGTATAAAAATTCTTCATTGTATAGAAAATTGAGCTAGCATTACATGGGCATTGGATTCATGTTATTATGAGCTCTAAATCAAAAGTTATGGATGATTTAGTGGGGACATGTCAAGTTGATTGGTCAGTTCAAATGATCATTCTATCCTGATCATTGGTGCTCATTGAGTAAAGGTTTATAAGTGATGCATAATGCATGACATCACGCAGTTTGGGGTAGATTGGATTACTTGGACGCTTTTTCGTATCTATATGAGTCTGAAAATATGTCATTGTATAGAAAATTAAGCTAGCATTACATGGGCATTGGATTCATATCATTCCGAGCTTGAAATCAAAAGTTATGGATGATTTAGTGCGGACATGTCAAGTTGATTGGCCAGTTCAACTGATCATTCTAAGCTGATCACTAGTGCTCATTGAGTAAAGGCTTATAAGTGATTCATAATGCATGACATCACGCAGTTTGGGATAGATTGGATTACTTGTAGGCTTTGTCATATCTATTTGAGTCTGAAAATTTGTCATTGTATAGAAAATTGAGCTAGCATTACATGGGCACTGGATTCATTTCATTCTGAACTCGAAATCAAAAGTTACGGATGATTTAGGGCAGACATGTCAACTTAATTGGCCAATTCAACTGATCATTCTAAGCTGATCATTTGTGCTCATTGAGTAAAGGCTTATAAGTGAAGCATAATGAATGACATCACGCAGTCTGGGATAGATTGGATTACATTGAATCTTTGTTGTATCTATTTGAGTCTGAAAATTTGTCATTGTATAGAAAATTGAGTTAGCATTATGTGGGCGTTGGATTCATGTCATTTTGAGTTCTAAATCAAAAGTTTCAGACAATTTAGTGGGCACATGTCAAGTTGATTGGCCAGTTTGACTGATCATTCTAAACTGATCATTGGTGCTCATTCAATGAAGGCTTATAAATGAATCATAATGCGGGGCATCATACAATTCGGGATAAATTGGATTACTTGGAGGGTTTGTCGTATCTATTTGAGTTTCACAAATTTGTCATTGTATAGAAAATTGAGCTAGCATAACGTGGGCATTGGATTCATGTCATTTTGAGCTCTAAATCAAAAGTTATGGATGATTTAGTGCGGAAATGTCAAGTTGATTGGCAAGTTCAACTGATCATTCTAAGCTGATGATTGGTGCACATTGAGTAAAGGCTTATAAGTGAACCATAATGCATGACATCACACAGTTTGGGATTGATTGGATTACTTTGAGGCTTTTTCATATATATTTGAGTCTTAAACTTTGTCATTGTATAGAAAATTGAGCTAGCATAATATGGGCATTGGATTCATGTCATTCTGAGTTCTAAATCAAAAGTTACAGATGATTTAATACGGACAAGTCAAGTTGATTGGGCAGTTCAACTAATCATTCTAAGCTGATCATTGGTGCTCATTGAGTAAAGGTTTATAAGGGAAGCATAATGCATGGCATCACTAGTTTGGGATAGATTGGAATACTTGGAGGGTTTGCCATTTCTATTTGAGTTTGAAAATTTGTCATTGTATAGAAAATTAAGCTACCATAACGTGGGCGTTGGATTCATGTCATTCTTAGCCCTAAATCAAAAGTTCCTGACGATTTATTGCGGACATGTCAAGTTCATTGGTCAGTTCAAATGATCATTCTAAGTTGACCATTGGTGCTCATTGAGAAAAGGCTTATAAGTGAAGCATAATGCATGGCATCACTCAGTTTGTGATAGATTGGATTACTTCGAGGCTTTGTCGTATGTATTTGAGTCTGAAAATTTGCAATAGTATAAAAAATTGAGCTAGCATAACGTGGGCGTTGGATTAATGTCACTTTAAGCTCTAAATCAAAAGTTATGGACGATTTAGTGCGGACATATCAAGTTGATTGGTTAGTTCAAATGATCATTCTAAACTGATCATTGGTGCTCATTGAGTAAAGACTTATAAGCGATGCATAATGCATGGCATCACATAGTTTGGGATAGATTGGATAACTTGGAGACTTTGTCGTATTTATTTGAGTCTGAAAATTTCTCATTGTATAGAAAATTGAGCTAGCATTACGTGGGGCATTGGATTCATATCATTTTGAGGTCAAAATCAAATATGTGGATGATTTAGTGCGGACATGTCAAGTTGATTGGCCAGTTCAATTGATCATTCTAAGCTGATAATTGGTGCTCATTAAGTAAAGGCTTATAAGTGAAGCATAATGCATGGCATCACACAGTTTGGGATAAATTTTATTACATGGTTTGTCGTATCTATTTGAGTTTGAAAATTTTCCATAGTATAGAAAATTGAGCTAGCATAACATGGGCGTTGGATTCATGTCATTCTGAGCTCTAAATCAAAAGATACGGACGATTTAGTGCGGATATGTCAACTTGATTGGTCAGTTCAAATGATCATTGTAAGTTGATCATTGGTGCTCATTGAGTAAAACCTTATAAGTGACGCATAATGCATGGCATCACACATTTTGGGATAGATTAGATTACTTGGAGGCTTTGTCGTATCTATATGAGGCTGAAAATTTCTCATTGTATAGAAAATTGAGCTAGCGTTACGTGGGCATTGGATTCATATCATTCTGAGCTCAATATCAAAAGTTACGGATGATTTAGTGCGGACATGTCAAGTTGATTGGCTAGTTCAACAGATCATTCTAAGCTGATCATTGGTGCTCATTGAGAAAAGGCTTAAAAGTGATGCATAATGCATGGCATCACGCATCTTGGGATAGATTAAATTACTTGTAGGCTTTGTCGTATCTATTTGAGTATGAAGATTTGGAATTGTATAGAAAATTGAGCAAGCATTACGTGGGCACTGGATTCATATCATTCTGAGCGCTAAATCAAAAGTTACTGATGATTTAGTGGGGACATGTCAAGTTAATTGGTCAGTTCAGATGATCATTCTAAGCTGATCATTGGTGCTCATTGAGTAAAGGCTTATAAGTGATGCATAATGCATGACATCACACAGTTTATGGTAGATGGGATTACTTGGAGGCTTTTTTTGTATCTAGTTGAGTCTTAAAATATGCCATTGTATAGAAAATTGAGCTAGCATTACGTGGGCATTGGATTCATATCATTCCGAGCTCGAAATCAAAAGTTACGGATGATTTAGTGTGGACATGTCAAGTTGAATGGCCAGTTCAACTGATCATTCTAAGCTGATCAATGGTGCTCATTGTGTAATGGCTTATAGTGAAGCATAATGCATGACATGACGCAGTTCGGGATAGATTGGATTACTTCGAGGCTTTGTAGTATCCATTTGAGTCTGAAAATTTGTCATTGTGCAGAAAATTGAGTTAGCATTACGTGGTCGTTGGATTCATGTCATTCTGAGTTCTTAATCAAAAGTTACGGACGATTAAGTGGGCACATGTCAAGTTGATTGGCCAGTTCTACTGAACATTTTAAACTGATCATTGGTGCTCATTGAGTAAAGGTTTATAAGTGAAACATAATGCGGGGCATCACACAAGTTGGGATAGTTTAGATTACTTGGAGGCTTTGTCATATCTATTTGACTTTGAAAGTTTGTCGTTGTATAGAAAATTGAGCTAGCATAATGTGGGCATTGCATTCATGTCATTATGAGATCTGTTAAAAGTTACAAACAATTTAGTGCGGACATGTCAAGTTGATTGGGCAGTTCAACTGATCATTCTAAGCTGATCATTGCTGCTCATTGAATAAAGGCTTATAAGTGAACCAAAATTCATGACATCACGCTGTTTGGGTTAGATTGGATTACTTGGAGGCTTTGTCGTTTCAATTTGAGTCTGAAATTTTGTAATAGTATAGAAAATTGAGCTAGCATAAAGTGGGCATTGGATTCATGTCATTCTGAGCTCTAAATCAAAAGTGATGGATGAATTAGTGCGGACATGTCACGTTGATTGGTAAGTTCAAATGATCATTATAAGCTGATCATTTGTGCTCATTGAGTAAAGGCTTATAAGTGAAGCATAATGCATGGCATCACGTAGTTTGGGATAGATTGGATTACTTGGAGGCTTTGTCGAATCTATTTAAGTCTAAAAATTTGTCATTGTGTAGAAAATTGAGCTAGCATTACGGGGCATTGGATTCATGTCATTCTGAGCTCTAAATCAAAAGTTAGGGATGATTAATGCGGACATGTCAAGTTGATTGGTCAGTTCAAATGATCATTCTAAAATGATCATAGGTGCTAATTGAGTAAATGCTTATAAGTGAAGCATAATGCATGGCATCACGCAGTTTGAGATAAATTGGATTACTTGGGGGCTTTGTCGTATCTATTTGAGTCTGAAATTTTGTCATTGTATAGAAAATTGAGCTAGCATTACGTGCGCATTGGAACCATGTAATTCAGAGCTCTAAATCAAAAGTTACGGATGATTTAGTGCGGACATGTCAAGTTGATTGGCCAGTTCAACTGATCATTTTAAGCTAATCATTTCTGCTCATTTAGTAAAGGCTTATAGGTGAAGCATAATGCATGACATCACGCAGTTTGGGATAAATTGGATTAGTTGGAGGGTTTGTCGTATCTATTTGAGTTTCAAATATTTTCATAGTATAAAAAATTGAGCTAGCATAACGTGGGTGTTGGAATCATGTCATTCTAAGCTCTAAATAGAAAGTTACGGACGATTTAGTGCGGAAATGTCAAGCTGATTGGTTAGTTCAAATGATCATTCTAAGCTGATCATTGGTGCTCATTGAGTAAAGGCTTATAAGTGAAGCATAATGCATGGCATCACACAATTTGGGATAGATTTGATTACTTGGAGGCTTTGTCGTATCTATTTGAGTATGAAAATTTGTCATTGTATAGAAAATTGAGCTAGCATTATGTGGGCATTAGATTCATGTGATTCCGAGCTCTAAATCAAAAGTTACGGATGATTTAGTGCGGACATGTCATGATACAAGCCTTGATTGAAGGATGTATGCGCGTGGGTTGTTTGGAGAAGTTTAGGTGAGAAACTCGACATTAGACTTCTTGGATAGGGGTTTTGGGTTGGTATTCGATGGAAAGGTGAAGTGAACCACACGAGGGGTGATGAACCTCGTGATAAATCACAAACTTAGAGCTAGGAGGGCAGGTCTCAACTAGATTCTAAGCACACAAGATTCTTGAGAGAAAACTTGTTGAGGAAAAAGTTCTATCTTTATTAATATCAAAGAGGTTATCGAACTACAATGCTGGAAGGAGCCTTATTAATATGCTCGATAGCTTGACCTTCTAGGTTCGACCCAAATAAGAAAAGGAAAACTTACAAAAGTGCACAAAAGGAAAAGATACAAAAGTGTATAATCGAAAAAAGACATATTCCTAAAATGTCTTTGACTCAATAAAAGTAAATATTCTAGATCCTACCCTTCCAAACAGAAAGAGGCATATATTCGAATTGAAACTTACCTTAACTTACCTCATGGCCAAGAAATGGAAGGTGGCCGTCCTTGTGGCATGCACGCGCCCTTCTCCTAGTCTTTGACTTGGAGTAGGGTTAAGAATCTTTGGGCCCTGACCTCTCTTGCCACTAAAACCCAAGTCTCTAATGTCCCTTGTGTTGTTGAGAAGCCATTCGACTCTTCCTTGCATTTTTGGCCCATTGTCCTTAGTCGATCTTCCTCTAGGAGCTTGTCGACCCATAAGCTGAATTTGTGGAAGAGTGCCCTTGATCTGCTTCTTGTCATTGCTCCTTGAGGTACCACTTGTGTAGATACTTCCTCTAGGTGCATGTCCTGGAGCTGGTAGCTCATTTGGTCCGAGTCCTCTTGTGTAGAAGTGGAAATGCGCGTGTACTCGGCTAGATCGGCTGTACCGGCTGGATTGTGCGAGGTACTGGCCGGAATGCCTTCAGGACCGGCCAAGTTGATCCCGGAGTTGGCGGCATCACCAGAGGGACCGGCGGTGTCATCCACGTTGCCACCAAGTGTGCTGGAAGCTTGGGCCTCTCCGCCGGCAATGCTGGTTACTCTGGTCCTTGTGGTCGAGGGTCCGGCGGTACTGCTTGGGCCGGCAGGCGTGCCAGATGGTCCGGCTGTCTAGGGCAAGCTTCCTGGTCGGCCAGTTTGGTCTCCTGGCTGGATGTACGACCTGATGTCCTCATCATCCCCTCCCTCTTAAGTAGGTTTTGTCCTCAAAACTGGACACATTAAACTCACCTGAGAGCTCGATCCGGTAGGCGTTGTTGTAGATCCTCTCGAGCACTCTGAATGGTCCATCTCCTCTTGGTGCTAGCTTGGAACTACTTAGGTTTGGGAACCTCTCCTGCCGTAGGTGTAGCCACACCCAATCGCCTGGTTGAAAGATCACCTCCTTTCTTTCCTTGTTGGCATGAGTCACGTACTGTCCGGTCCTCTTCTCCAAGTTTTCTGCTACCTTCTGGTGTAATCTCCTTATGAACTCTGCCTTGGATGCTCCGTTGAGGTTGGTCATCTCAGCTGGGGTTAGTGGTGTTGGCTCCAATGGGGTGAGAGGGTTGAAGTCATATACTACTTCAAATGGTGTCTTCTTGGTTGCTGAGTGCACGGCTCAGTTGTAAGCGAACTCTATGAATGGTAGGAACTCCACCCAAGTCTTTAGGTTCTTCCCTAGTGTAGTTCTGAAAAGAGTTGATAGTGTCCTGTTGACAACTTCAGTTTGGCCATCGGTTTGGGGATGGCAGGTGGTAGAGAAGAGTAGCTTCGTGCCTAGCTTTCTCCAAAGGGTCCTCCAGAAGTGGCTGAGGAACTTGGTGTCCCTGTCTGATACGATGGTCCTTGGCACTCCATGAAGCCGTACTATCTCCCTGAAGAACAGTTCAGCTGTTTGTGTGGCATCATTGACATTGGCACATGGAATGAAGTGTGCCATCTTGGAGAATCTGTCCACCACTACAAAGATTGCATCTTTGTGGTTGATCTTTGGCAGACCTAGAACAAAGTCCATTGAGATGTCCACACATGGATGTGTAGGTATGGGTAGTGGGAGATACAACCCGTGAGGTTGCACTCGGGACTTTGCCTTCTTGCAAGTGATGCATCTTGCACAATGAGCTTCTACTGTCCTCTTGATGTGTGGCTCCTTGACCAATGCTAGAGTCTTGTCGACACCAAAGTGGCCCATGAGTCCTCCTCCATGAGCTTCTTGGATGATAAGCTCCCTTAATGATCCTTTTGGTATGCACAGCCTTCTTTCTCGGAACAAGAACCCCTCATGGATGTAGAACTTGCCATGACTCCCTGTGCCACACTCCTTGTAGCTCTAAGCAAAGTCAGGATCATCCTTGTATAGGTCCTTGATGTGCTCGAACCCTAGGACCTTTGCCTCCATGGTGGATATCAAGGCAAACCTCCTTGATAGTGCATCGGCTACAACATTATCTTTGCCCTTCTTGTACTTGATGACGTACGGGAAGGTCTCTATGAACTCCATCCACCTGGCATGTCTCCTCTTGAGATTGGTTTGCCCTCTGAGGTGTTTGAGAGTTTCATGATCAGTGTGGATCACAAACTCCTTGGACAGCAAGTAATGCTGCCAATCTCCAATGCTCGGACAAGGGCATAATGCTCCTTGTCATAAGTGGTGTAGTTCAGTGAGGCACCACCTAGCTTCTCACTGAACTATGCCACTGGTCTCCCTCCTTGGGTTAGCACTGCTCCTATGCCTATTCCAGAGGCATCACACTCCACTTCAAACGTTTTGTTGAAGTCGGGCAGGACTAGCACTGGTGCATGTGTAAGGCTGTCCTTCAAGGCTTGGAATGCCTTCTCCTGAGCTTCTCCCCAGCTGAATCCCATGTTCTTCTTCACTACTGCCGTCAATGGTGAGGCAATACTGCTGAAGTTGGGCATGAATCTCCTATAGAAGCTGGCCAGTCCGTGGAAGCTCCTTACTTGGCTGATGTTGCCTGGTGTTGGCCATTCTTGTATGGCTCGAATCTTCTCTTCATAAACCTGTAGGTCCTGTGAACTTACAACAAAACCTAAAAAGACAAGTTTATCAGTACAAAAGATGCACTTCTTGAGATTGGCATAAAGCTCTTCTTGTCGAAGGGTTTTAAGTCTTACTATAAACTAGTATGTCATCAAAGTAAACCACTACAAACTTACTGATGTACGCCCTAAGAACCATAAGGCGCATGAAGGTGCTTGGGGCATTAGTCAAGCCAAATGGCATGACTGTCCACTCGTAGAGCCCTTGCTTTGTCTTGAAAGCAGTCTTC
>JAEVFF010001655.1:7620-37344 GCA_018901945.1 Pugionium dolabratum | reverse complement strand
ACAAATTCAGCCTATGGGTTAACAAGCTCCTAGAGGAAGATCGACTAAGGACAATGGGCCAAAAGTGTACAGTAGAGTCCAATGGCCTTCTCAACAACACAAGGGACATCAGAGACTTGGGCTTTAGTGGCAAGAGAGGTCAGGGCCCAAAGATTCTTAACCCTACTCCATGTCGAAGACTAGGAGCAAGGCGCGTGCATGCCACAAGGACGGCCACCTTCCATTTCTTGGCCATGAGGTAAGTTAAGGTAAGTTTCAATTCGAATATATGCCTCTTTCTGTTTTGCAAGGTAGGATCTAGAATATTTACTTTATTGAGTCAAAGACATTTTAGGAATAGGTCCTTTTTCGATTATACACTTTTGTATCTTTTCCTTTGTGCACTTTTGTAAGTTTTCCTTTTCTTATTTGGTTCGACCCTAGAAGGTCAAGCTGTCGAGCATATTAATAAGGCTCCTTCCAGCATTGTAGTTCGACAACCTTTTTGATTATTAATAAAGATAGAACTTTTTCCCCCAACAAGTTTTCTCTCAAGAATCTTGTGCGCTTAGAATCTAGTTGAGACCAGCCCTCCTAGCTCTAAGTTTGTGATTTATCACGAGTTTCATCACCCCTCGTGTGGTTCACTTCACCCTTCCATCTTTTACCAACCAGAAAACCCCCATCCAGAAGCCTAAGGTTGAGTTTCTCACCTAATCTTTTACAAACAGCCCACGCGCATACATCCTTGAATCAAGGCTTGTATCATTTTGGTATCAGAGCTTAAAGCTCCTAAACCAGGTTGTTTCTATCCTTTTGCTTGTTTTTTTTTTAGTTCTTGCATTAGATTAAGTCGCATTCAAGAAAAATAAAAAAATAACATCAGACTCCAAACCGAGTGCATCTAGCCTTCTACGTGTATCACTAGGGTTTAGATTCACTTTTGCATTGCCATTCACGTTTTCCTTTTTATTTAAATCATATTTCCTTTATTTTTAAGTTAAATTAAAAAGAAAAGAAAAAGAAAATAGAAAGAATACTAAAGGAATTCGAATTGGACAGCTAGCACAAGTTGTCAAGAAAGTTTCCTTTTTCTCAGATCTTCATATCTTTGAAATTTCCAATTCTCAGATTTTTTTTCTTTTTGCAAAATTTTCGAATCCTTATAAAAAGAAAACCCTCCTAATAATTTAGGAGCATCCTAACTTGTCTTCTTTTTTTTGTAGCACACAATGGCAGAAGAAAATAGAGAAGCAACCAAAGCCATGATGGTCATGTTCACCACACTCCAAACACAACTCGCATCCATAGGCGAGAGGTTGGAGCGCGTGGAAAGACCGGTGAGATTCCAGGCCATAAGGCACGTGAGAGCTTAGCAAGACCGTCCTGAGGGTCCTGAGCACCTTAGGACACGGCACGAACAGGAGGAACCCCAGCCAGATGGAGATGAGGACACACAACCCCATAACTATCACCATAGGCCGAGAGGACCTCCACGGCAACCAGAGGCAGAAGATGATGGCTTTGAGCCATATGGTCTTCCCCAGAGACCAAGAATACCTCCTAGACATCATGAGGATGGAGATGAACACGCCTATAACCGGGTAACTCATCCTGATGTTAAGCTAACTCCTCCAAGTTTTGTAGGAAAAGTAGACCCCGAGGCTTACCTAGATTGGGAGAGAAGAATGGATCATAGCTTTGATCATTACAACCAAACAGGACCTAGAAGAGTCTCAATGGCAGTAGCACAACTCACGGAAAATGCCCTCATCTGGTGGGATAGTGAGGTATCTGACAAAAGGAGGAAGAGAATGAGGCCCATAGACTCATGGGTTGACATGAAAGACCTCATGCGACAAAGGTTTGTTTCACCTTACTTTCATAGAGACTTGCAACGTCGTTTTCGTACTCTTAAGCAGGGTACTAGATCAGTAGAGGAGTACTATGAAGAGTTCGAGAAGCTAAGGAACAGATTGGAGCTCGATGATGATGAAGAAGCATTGATGGCACAATTCTTGGATGGACTCCAAGAAAGAACCAACCGCAAGGTGGAAAGGAAAATCTACAATGACTTCAAAGACTTGTTCCACCTATCTGTCTAGGCTGAGCAGCACATCAAACGTAAGAGCCAAGACATCCGTAGCAAGCCTAAGACACCTTGGGCACCAAGCAACATGCCCAAACCCGTAGACAAAGGCAAGAGCATAGAGATCGAGTCAAGGTTCAAGAGCAAGCCTCCTGAACCCACCCGTGACCAGAGAGAGCATGGTAAGTCTTCTAACCCTCAAAGATCACGTGACATCACTTGTTTCAAGTGTAGGGGTCGTGGACACATCTCAAGGGAGTGCCCAAAAAACCGGGTCATGTTGATTACGGAGGCTGGAGAATATGAGTCCCAAGATGAAGAGGACTATGAACCAGAAGAGGAGTATGGTGACATTGAGTACCCTAATGTGGGGAAAGTGCTGGTCACTAGACGCATCCTCAGTGCAATGGTGGATCCTTCAGAGACCATCCAAAGGGAGAACATCTTCCACAGCCGTTGCACCATCAAAGGCAAGGTATGTAACCTCATCATAGATGGTGGTTCTTGCACTAACGTTGCTAGTGCGTATATGGTTGATAAGCTAGGTCTAGAGAGAACACGGCATCCTCGACCATATAGACTGAGATGGCTTGATGACAAAGTGGAGCTCAAGATTCATGAGCAAGTCACTGTGCCATTCAGTGTGGGCAACTACCAAGACCAGGTCGTGTGCGACGTGGTGCCCATGCAAGCTGGCCATCTTCTGCTAGGAAGACCATGGCAGTTTGACAAAGAGACCAGGCATGATGGCCGAACCAATCTCTATACTTTTGTGCATGACAAAAGAAAGGTCAGCTTGGCTCCTCTTACACCTGCCCAGGTACATGAGCTACAACTCCAAATGAGTAAGAAAAAGAAACTTATCAAGTCTAATTTTCTTATTCAACCAAGCCATGTCCGGAGAGCTTTAGCCTCGAAGGATTTAATGTTACTAATGGTTTTCAAGGAAGTGTTGAGTGTAGAACAGGGACAGGTAGAGCTACCTCATGAAGTAGCAACACTCCTCAACAAATTCCAGGATGTATTTCCAGAGGGGATACCAGCAGGCTTGCCTCCTTTACGTGGCATAGAACACCAGATTGATCTAGTGCCCGGAGCAGCCCTGCCCAACCGGCCAGCCTACCGGATGCGTCCAGAGGAGTCCAAGGAGCTTGAGAAGCAAGTCAAGGAGCTCCTGGAGAAAGGCTATGTTCGAGAGAGCCTCAGTCCATGTGCCGTACCAGTGCTTCTAGTGCCCAAGAAGGATGGGACTTGGCGCATGTGCGTGGACTGCCGAGCAATCAACAACATCACAGTCAAGTATAGGCATCCAATACCACGACTGGATGACATGCTAGATGAGCTGAATGGAGCCACGGTCTTCTCCAAGATAGACCTCAAAAGTGGATACCACCAGGTAAGAATGAAGGAAGGTGATGAGTGGAAGACTGCTTTCAAGACAAAGCAAGGGCTCTACAAGTGGACAGTCATGCCATTTGGCTTGACTAATGCCCCAAGCACCTTCATGCGCCTTATGAACCAAGTTCTTAGGGCTTACATCAGTAAGTTTGTAGTAGTTTACTTTGATGACATCTTGGTTTATAGTAAGTGCCTACGGGAACACCTCACACATCTTGAGATGGTACTTAAAACCCTTCGACAAGAAGAGCCTTATGCCAATCTCAAGAAGTGCACCTTTTGTACTGATAAGCTTGTCTTTTTAGGTTTTGTTGTAAGTTCACAGGGCCTACAGGTTGATGAAGAGAAGATTCGAGCCATACAAGAATGGCCAACATCAGGCAACATCAGCCAAGTAAGGAGCTTCCACGGATTGGCCAGCTTCTATAGGAGATTCGTGCCCAACTTTAGTAGTATTGCCTCACCACTGACAGCAGTAGTGAAGAAGAACGTGAGATTCAGCTGGGGAGAAGCTCAGGAGAAGGCATTCAAGGCCTTGAAGGACAGCCTTACACATGCACCAGTGCTAGTCCTACCCGACTTCAACAAAACGTTTGAAGTGGAGTGTGATGCCTCTGGAATAGGCATAGGAGCAGTGCTAACCCAAGGAGGGAGACCAGTGGCATACTTCAGTGAGAAGCTAGATGGTGCCTCACTGAACTACCCCACTTATGACAAGGAGCTCTATGCCCTTGTCCGAGCATTGGAGACTTGGCAACATTACTTGCTGTCCAAGGAGTTTGTGATCCACACTGATCATGAGACTCTCAAACACCTCAGAGGGCAAACCAATCTCAAAAGGAGACATGCCAGGTGGATGGAGTTCATAGAGACCTTCCCGTACGTCATCAAGTACAAGAAGGGCAAAGACAATGTGGTAGCCGATGCACTATCAGGGAGGTTTGCCTTGATATCAACCATGGAGGCAAAGGTCCTAGGATTCGAGCACATCAAGGACCTATACAAGGATGATCCTGACTTTGCTGAGAGCTACAAGGAGTGTGGCACAGGAAGTCATGGCAAGTTCTACATCCATGAGGGATTCTTGTTCCGAGAAAGAAGGCTGTGCATACCACAAGGATCATTAAGGGAGTTTATCATCCGAGAAGCTCATGGAGGAGGACTCATGGGCCACTTTGGTGTCGATAAGACTCTAGCAGTGGTCAAGGAGCACTTCTACTGGCCACACATCAAGAGGACAGTAGAAGCCCATTGTGCAAGATGCATCACTTGCAAGAAGGCAAAGTCCCGAGTGCAACCTCACGGGTTGTATCTCCCACTGCCCATACCTACACATCCATGGGTGGATATCTCAATGGACTGTGTTCTAGGTCTGCCCAAGATCAAACACAAAGATGCAATCTTTGTAGTGGTGGACAGATTCTCCAAGATGGCACACTTCATTCCGTGTGCCAATGTCAATGATGCCACACAAACAGCTGAGTTGTTCTTCAGGGAGATAGTACGGCTTCATGGAGTGCCAAGGACCATCGTATCAGACAGGGACACCAAGTTCCTCAGCCATTTCTGCAGGACCCTTTGGAGAAAGCTAGGCACGAAGCTACTCTTCTCTACCACCTGCCATCCTCAAACCGATGGCCAAACTGAAGTTGTCAACAGGACACTATCAACTCTTCTCAGGACTATACTAGGGAAGAACCTAAAGACTTGGGTGGAGTGCCTGCCATTCATAGAGTTCGCCTACAACCGAGCCGTGCACTCAGCAACCAAGAAGACACCATTTGAAGTGGTATACGGCTTCAACCCTCTCACACCATTGGAGCAAACACCACTACCACCAGCTGAGATGACCAACCTCAACGGAGCATCCAAGGCAGAGTTCATAAGAAGTTACACCGGAAGGTAGCAGAAAACTTGGAGAGGAGGACCGGACAGTATGTGACTCATGCCAAAAAGGGAAGAAAGGAGGTAATCTTTCAACCAGGCGATTGGGTGTGGCTACACCTACGGCAGGAGAGGTTCCCAAACCTAATGAGTTCCAAGCTAGCACCAAGAGGAGATGGACCATTCAGAGTGCTCGAAAGGATCAACAACAACGCCTACCGGATCGAGCTCCCAGGTGAGTTTAATGTGTCCAATATGTTCAATGTTACTGACTTAGCCCCATTCCATGCAGATGAACCAGTTTTGAGGACAAAACCTACTGAAGAGGGAGGGGATGATGAGGACATCAGGTCGTTCATCCAGCCAGGAGACCAGACTGGCCGACCAGGAAGCTTGCCCGAGACAGCCGGACCATCTGACACGCCTGCCGGCCCAAGCAGTACCGCCGGACCCTCGACCACAAGGACTAGAGCAACCAGCATTGCCGGCGGAGAGGCCCAAGCTTCCGGCACACTTGGTGGCGACGTGGATGACACCGCCGGTCCCTCTGGTGATGCCGCCAACTCCGGGATCAACTTGGCTGGTCCTGAAGGCATTCCGGCCAGTACCTCGCACAATCCAGCCGGTACAGCCGATCCAGCCGAGTACACGCGCATTTCCACTTCTACACAAGAGGAATCGGACCAAATGAGCTACCAGCTCCAGGACATGCACCTAGAGGAAGTATCTACAACAGTGGTACCTCAAGGAGCAATGACAAGAAGCAGATCAAGGGCACTCTTCCACAAATTCAGCTTATGGGTCGACAAGCTCCTAGAGGAAGATCGACTAAGGACAATGGGCCAAAATGCAAGGAAGAGTCCAATGGCTTCTCAACAACACAAGGGACATCAGAGACTTGGGCTTTAGTGGCAAGAGAGGTCAGGGCCCAAAGATTCTTAACCCTACTCCAAGTCGAAGACTAGGAGCAAGGTGCGTGCATGCCACAAGGACGGCCACCTTCCATTTCTTGGCCATGAGGTAAGTTAAGGTAAGTTTTCAATAAGAATATTTGCCTCTTTCTGTTTTGCATGGTAGGATCTAGAATATTTACTTTTATTGAGTCAAAAACATTTTAGGAATAGGTCCTTTTTCGATTATACACTTTTGTATCTTTTCCTTTGTGCACTTTTATAAGTTTTCCTTTTCTTATTTGGGTCGACCCTAGAAGGTCAAGCTGTCGAGCATATTAATAAGGCTCCTTCCAGCATTGTAGTTCGACAACCTTTTTGATATTAATAAAGATAGAACTTTTTCACCAACAAGTTTTCTCTCAAGAATCTTGTGCGCTTAGAATCTAGTTGAGACCAGCCCTCCTAGCTCTAAGTTTGTGATTTATCACGAGGTTCATCACCCCTCGTGTGGTTCACTTCACCTTCCATCTTTTACCAACCAGAAAACCCCCATCCAGAAGCCTAAGGTTGAGTTTCTCACCTAATCTTCTACAAACAGCCCACGCGCATCCAAGCCTTGTATCGAGGCTTGTATCAACCAGCCATATGAGCATCAGTATAAGTAACAAGCAATAGCTATATCTGGTCCCTCGAATATATTTCAGAATCCACTTCACAGCATTCCAATGTTCTCTTCCAGGATTGGAGAGAAAACAACTAACTGTACCAACATCAAGAGGTATATCTGGTCTTTTACAAACCATAGCATACATCAACCTACCAACTGCAGAAGCATATGGAACTCATACCATATCTTCCTTCTCTGAATTTTGTACTCGGATTTTGTTGACTGCTTAATCTAAAGTGTGTAGCAAGAGGAACGCTAACAACTTTAGATTTGTCCATGTGAAACCTTTGAAGTCCTTCTCAATATACTTCTATTGAGACAAGTGAATCAACCTCTCACCTCTACCTCTAACAATTCTTATGCCAAAAATCTGTTTCGCTGGACCCAAATCTTTCATGGCAAAGGACTTGATAAGCTGGTTTTTCAACTCTTGAATTTGCTCAAGTTCCTTCCCACAATCAACATATCGTCGACATACAACAACAAGATGATAAAATCATCTTCACCAAATATCTGCACAAACACACAATGATCACAAGTAGTCTCTTTGTAACCATGCTCCTCCATAACTAACTTAAACTTCTTGTACCACTGCCTTGGTGCTTGTGTCAATCCATAAAGGCTTTTCTTCAAGCAGCAAACTAAATCCTCTTTGCCTTTTTCACAAAGCCTTCCGATAGTACCATGTAAATCTCTTCCTCCAAATCACCATGAAAGAAAACTGTCTTTACATCCATTTGATCAGGACTCGCTGACAATCCAAGTACAGCCCGAATGGATGACATCTTCACAACAGGAGAAATAATTTCATCATAATCGATTCCCTTCTTTTGGTTGAATCCTTTCACAACCAACCTAGCCTTGTATCGAGGATGAAAACTGTTTTCTTTATGCTTAATCCTATACACCCACTTATTAAGCAACACCTTTTTATCTTTAGGCAATTTCACCAACTCAAACGTGTGATTATCATCAAAAGAATTTATATATCTTTGTGTTCATCCTCCAAAGCTTCACCAAAGTTTTCAGATTCTCCCCCATCAGTAAGTAACACATACTCACTAGGATCATACATTGTCGACGGTCATAGACCTCTCTCAGATCTTCTAACAGTAGGTAGGTTCTCAATAGTTGGTGTCACACCATGATCACCAATACCCTCATCATCATGTGTGGGAGCATCTATACCAGGTGTATAACCATGAACCTCACCTTCAACCTGACCGTGAACCGATGCAAAAGGAGCAACATCTGAATCAATCAAAATCTTGTAACACTGAGTTGATTTTCCAGACTTGTCAATGTCCTTAATCGTTTGATCTTTCATGAACACGACATTTGTGCTCCAAATTCATCCTAGCCATAACCAATGAACACACATTGTCGCGAATACATCTCAAGCTTCGATCTTTCATCTTTGGGAATGTGCACAAATGCTTTGCACCCAAAGACTCTCAAATGACCATAAGAAACATCCTTACCAGCCCAAAACCTATCTAGAATGTCACCCTCCAATGGAGCACTTGGTGACAAATTCAACATATGAAAAATAGAGCTCAAAGCTTCACCGCAAAAAGTTATCGCCAAGCCTGAATGCGAAATCAAACATCTAATGCTCTCAACAATCGTTCTGTTCATCCTTTCAGCCAACCATTCTGTGGAGTCTTAGGTGGCATCTTCTGATGCCTAATACCATGTTCCCTACAATAAGCATCAAATGGTGCAGAATACTCTCCACCATTATCACTACGAATACATTTCAACTTCTTTCCCGTCTGTCTCTCAACCAATGCCACAAAATGCTTGAAATATCCCCAAACCTGATCCTTAGTCTTCACAGTGAAAACCCACAACCTCCTAGAATGATCATCAATGAATGTGATAAAATATGATGCACCACCAAGTCTTCATTGGACCACACACATATGAATGTGATAAAATATGATGCACCACCAAGTCTTCATTGGACCACACACATCTGAATGTACCAAATCAAGTATCTCAGATTTTCTAGAAGATGCAAAAGACTTGAATGAGACTATGTGTTGTTTTTCTGCAAAACAATACGCACACTTCTGTAAGTGCAAACCAGAGATAATTGTAATAGCTTCCTTGTTTGACAATACAAACAATCCTCTTTCACTCATGTGACCGACTCTCTTATGCCACACCTCCAAAGCATCATCATTCCCCACTGCATTAACCATGTCTTTTGAGACCTTAGCATGCAACCAATAGAATGATGAAGACTTATCACCTCGAGCTACAACCATAGAACCCCGTGAAAGTTTTCATTTACCCCCTTTGAATAAACTATAAAAACCTTCATCATCAAGTCTACCTATTGATATCAAGTTCAACTGAACATCTGGGATATGCTTCACTCCGAAGAAGTCTAGTACCAATACTAGTTTCAAAGAAAATAGTACCAATGCCAATAGCCTTAGCAACACCATCATTACCCATCTTCACAGAACCATAACTACTTGACGTATAGGTAGTGAACAAATCCCCCTATGATGTAGCATGAGTAGTAGGTCCACTATCAATAACCCAACTGGTCTCTTAGAATGCAACATTAATGACATCATTCTCAAAGAGAATAAGAAACTGATCGTCGGTAACAATTACTCGATCTTCACTATCTCTTTGTTTATTTCCTTGCTTGTTGTCTTTTTCCAACTTCCTGCAATCTTTTTTCGTGTGCCCTTTCTTATGACAATAATGGCACTCTATATTCGCAAATTTGTTAGACTTGCTCATGCTCCTATTCTTGTCCTTCTTGGGCTCTTTATAAGAACTTCTACCCCTTGACTCAGTAACCAATACATCCGAACGCAAGAAAATAGAATTTGACTGCCTTCTTGTTTCCTCATTCAAAACAATATTCTTCACTAAATCCATCGAAATCACGCCTTCCGACGCGGAGTTACAAAGAGACATCCTAAACACCTCCCAAGAATCTAGTAATGTACTAAGAAGCCATAAGCCATGAATCTCCTCATCAAACTTGATTCCCATGTCCAAAAGTTTGTTGAGCAATACTTGAAACACATTCAAGTGATCTGTCATCGAAGTTCCCTCCTGATATCTTAATTCAAGCAACTTCTTCATCATGTACATCTTGTTATTCCTAGTCTTTCGAGCAAATAATTGCTCCAGCTTCAACCACAAAAACGAGCATTAGACTCATTTTCAATATGATGCAACATATTATCATCTACCCATTGCCTTATTAAACCACACATTTGACGATTTAGCAATTTCCATTGATTGATCAGGTTTCTCATCAGGTTTCTCATCACGTTTCGCATCTTGAAAAACTGGAACATGAAATTCTTTCACAAAAAGCAGATATTCCATCTTGGCTTTCCATAGATAATAATTAGCACCATTCATGCTTATCATTCTGCCCATAATTTCCATTGTTCACACAAGTAAAAATAATAAACCAAAGTTATCAAGAAATCCAAAAATCTCAAATCTAGCTCTAATACCACTCTGTTGGAGAAAACACAAAAACACTCAACAATGGCAGAGCGGAATAAAGTTTTCCGCAATTGTGTGAATCTGTGAGAAAAATATAGAAATGATGGCAGCAATAACTCACAGCAGAAAAGTAAACGAGACCACAAACTTTTTCCGTGAAAAACCTCCTCGATGTGGGAAGGAAAAACCACGAGACCATAGTCCATTCAAAAATCTACTATATCAAATGAATATGAGTTACAACCACGTACTCTCTGTTCGCACAGAACAAATACAAAGAATAAGGCTCCAAAGAGCAATCTCAACACAAGAGAAAATACCACAAGAGAACAATACAATAACCTAGAAATATGCAGTCCCAAATGACCCTAAATTCACTAAAATTGCGGTCACCAAATCAGATCTCTACCGTACAAACCCTAGATAAATAAGTCAAGAATACCTCTACAAATGTTCAGCTCAAACCGAAAAGATTTCACCGTTTGATGTCGCAAACACTAGGAGAGTATCTGTTAAAATCTGAAATTGCTACTACAGCGAACAGCCATGCTAAAACTCAATTTTCTCAAAAACCAATCGTTAAAACTCAAATCCCACCGTTGAATATTTAGATCAATGAGTCATGAAACTCTCCTAAAATTTCAGCCAGATCGGAGCACGTTTGAGCCTGCAAACGTTGTCTTGAAAAACTCTGGCGGAACAGTTTTTTCTCTCTTCTCAGATCCGGAAATCGCCACTCTTTTCTTAACTTATCTCTATGCGAAATTAGGTTAAGATTAGTTTATATACTCTCTTATAACCCTAAATCCAATAGCAATAAAATAGGCCCAAGTTTGATTCTTTTAACCAAATCTAATTGGTTTTTCCAATAGAAAAACACCAACACTAAGTGATCCGTTGTTTGCACTAGTGATGCATCTATATCATTGATGTAGAGTTCAATTTTACCTTTTATCATATGAATATGTTGGTCCTATTATATCGGCATGTTGTGTTCCAATTAACTAAAATAAGATATTAGAAATGAGAGAGTTACATGAACAAAAAAAAACATTAGAGAATGGATTAATACCGTTTTACAACTTGAAATATTATGCCTAAAATTTTAAATTTATGTATCATTTGCGAAAGTAAAACACATACTAATATTAAAGTTCGATAATTTTCAGAAATATCTTAACATCATCTTTTTTTTGTTAAAAACATTTTGATCATCTATGTTTTTGAAGCATTTTTCCATAATGTTTTTAAAACATTTAAACAAGCAATTATGATGCATCAAATAACTTAAGATGGAAACTAGGTAGCTAATCAAATTTCATCATAAAAGCACAATCTAGATGAACAAATAAATCACAATTTTCTAAATCAAAATCTTATTCGAACTTGGAAAACAATATAGCGTCAGTGATTGTCTCTGCAATCATGAAAATACAAAAAATAAATAGATCTCTAAAACAATCCAGTCATTGAGTATATAAAACATAAAATCGAACTAGATCAAATCACATGTTGAGTGGACCTAAAAGTCAACCGCGATCGAATCTGGAACAACCTTGCACCTATTTCTTCTACAATTCAGAATGACTAGTTTCACAGAGAATCTAGAAGACCTTCCGATCTCACATTTTGAATGACTTCCAAAAACCTTCAAATCAAGGCTATCTAATTTTTTGTCTACTTTTTCAATCTCAATATGAATTTGACCTATCGTGAAAAAATATTAAATGAATGTCAACCATCATGTGCTTTTGCATCTCCAATATATCAATTTTCTAAAGCTTGAACATGGGGAAAAAATGAGTCCAAATTACACACTATCGTGTTCATAGCATTGTTCGATCAAGTAGGCTGGATTGCTTCCTTTACGGCGCCCTTCCTTATTCATCTATATTAAAGTGATACACAACTTGTGTTCTAATCAATAGGCTCTAAAGTGGTTTTTATTTCGTTATGGGTAGTTTTTCCAACTCATATAGCTAGTTTATCTTTAACATAATCTAAAACGTATAAAAAATCATCATAAAATCATCGAAAATTTTTATTTTGACAGTTTTTCGACCAAATAAATCCATCAGTTATATATTTGGAAAATTTTAAGAGATTACCACTTAGTTATATCGGCGAATATTCCGATAGAAAACTGTTGAAAAACCGCATCAATTAATCGTAAATAAATTTCGACAATTTTCCAATGGTCGAATCCGTGTAAAGATTTTTGATGGCAAAGATTTCCATAGACTTTTGGCAAGCTAATCTTATGACAACCTACAATTTAATTTTTAGACATGTTTATACGCCAATTTTCCGACAGAAAAATTAATATTTTGTTAATTTAACAAAATTAGTTTTAATATATTAAGTTTATTATTATTATTTCAAAAATAGATTGGAGATATATAAATTCTAATGGAATAACATAAATTTATTCATAAATATTATATTAATAATATTTTAGTTTTTTGAAAAAAATAATAAATATTTTAAAAGGACAAAATATAGATAATAATATTCTAACGACAGAAAAGAAATCAGAAATTGTGTGCGCATGATTTGTTTTGGTCGTTGAGTGATCTTGACGGGATTTACAGTGTTGCTTTTTTTTTGGGAATGGACATTTTTGGTCTCTTTTGATTCCAGAAGATATGTAGAGGAAGTACCACCGTCACTATTCGCAAGACTTTTCAATTAGAATAGCCAACTTTTTCACGTTTTCCATTTATGAATAAACATGAAATAACATGATTTTAAATCATGAGTAGGTTTTATAACTCAGTACTAGATTTATATCCACGCATTATATTGGAAAAAATATTTGTAAATTATATAATATTATTTATTACTAAATATAAATTAAATATTTATATAATTTTAACTTTTATTAAAAATATTTTTAATATTAATTTTTATATATGTAAATTAAGAAAAGAAAAATATATTTTTTACGAATTTAATAATATTTTTGGTTAGTTTAATAAAATATATTGATTCTCTAATCAAACTAATAACAATGACATATATTGTAATTATTCTAATAATTTAAGTTCATTTATATATTTATTTAAAATTTACTATGCTGATGATACGTCAGCATGACATTTCTGTTAATAACAAGGTTATTTTTTAAAATATTTCTCAAATAATATATTAAGAATTATCATTTCAAAATTTTAGGTAATTACTTTCGATTAATAATAAAGATGTAGAGATGGAAGTTCCCGACAACAAAAACAAAACCGTTATCTACTAGAATTTGTTTGAGTTTTATTTAGTGGCAAAGATTTCGTATTGATAACGTGTTGTGACTAAAAAAATATTTGAAAGAATTGTTGGTATATTTGTATTAGAATTAAGCAAATAATTCAAACCGAACTACTAAAAAAACTGCAATCAAACTGAAAATTGGGTTTTGATTGGTATTCGGTTATGAAAAATGAACTAATTCAATATTGTTGTGAAAAACCATCATGAGTTAGGGGGTTTTTCTATTTTTCCAAAGAAAACTAATCAAGAGAACTAGGTTTGGTCTCACGTAGCTCACTTGAGAAAGGACGGAGCCGTCGAATGATGATTTGCTGAGGGCAAATATTAAATTCCCTTTTCTAATTAATTAACAATATGAGTATGTATTGTTTTGGATAAAGATTAGATGGAAAAACTGTAATAATGAAGTGAATTTATTTAAAAATAAAATAAAGAAAAATTTTAAATTATCGTTTACAAATCAGACTTCTCCAAAAAATGATCTTCGTTGGGCCACAGAAGAAAAAGATTGATTAAATATTGGGAACTAGACTTAGCATTCTTGCTATATCTTGAATGCTTGGATACATCTAATCCCATTGACAATCAGGAAGAGGATGAATTGGGAGATTTTTTGGATAATTATGGTTTTTGAAGATATTGAAAAAGCCCACTTGATGATTTGAAAAGTTCATGTCTGAGTCCAAAATGGAATAGAATATAATTACTTGTGAAAAGTTAATGGGAGACACAAAAATTACCAAAGAAAATCCAAATGAAAACAAATAAGAATGGTCATGGAAAAGGAGTCTAGTTGTACGGAAAAAGCTATTGGTAGTGGTAGTGCTCACTTATTTTGTACCAGTCTTAGTGCATGATGGAGTGAGCTGGAAAGAGACTTTTATTTTTCCAGAGAAATCTAATAAAAAAGCTAGTTTTGGTCTCACGTAGCTCACCTAAAAAAAGACGGAACTGTCGAGTGAGGATTGGTCAAGGCAATTCGAGATGTACTTGGTACAAATCAGCTAATAAAAAAAGGATAAGTAGAAATGAGTTCAATCGAAGTAAACATGGCTAAATAGTGCAAGTTAGATAAATGAGTACATATCACATGCTTTTTGTACGGTTTAAGTGATATGATCCATATATATGATTGTATATGATTGTAAATAATTAACAAGTTTAGAAATACACTTTAACTTATCTTAAAGATAATTTTAATTTCAGATTATAATATATATGAAATTTTAGGACATTCCAAAATATCTTACAACGAACATCTATTAAATAATTTTTAACAATTATTATTTTTAATTATTGGAAAATTTATCACATTAGCATTAAAAGAAAAAGAAAATAACATAGAAAATAGGGGAATTTGCAAAATTGAGCTAAAATTTGTTTTCAATTTCAAGTTTAACCAAACCAAATGAAATGAGATAAAATCTCGTAAATGCTATAAAGAATCCAAATCTTTCCTCCCTTTCGTTCCACTTAGGTTGAGCAATCCGAACTCTTGACAAAATAGAAAAAAAGTTTTGATTTTTGTGTAGATACCTCAACGAACTCATGTGGACATTTCTCAGCCCGAGGACCTCAAATACACATTAAGATGTTGACCTATTTTTCTTTTTTATTGCTGATTCCTCTTAATAAATTTGCCATGTTGCACTAAATTACTTACGAATGTTTGCATGCAATTCGGGAACACTTTGGGGTGAGCACCCTTCCGAACGAGTAGAGTTAATAGTTCAACATTCAGGAGTAACATTTAGCAACAAAAAAAAGTCTTTAATCCAAAAAGTGCTATCCAAACCAAGCTAGATAGTCTCCTATCACTAGGCTCACCAACATACCTGGAATTTGATTCTTATTATTCTTACTGGATATCAAAACCATAAGGATTGTTTGTAGCCATGAGTTCCCATATGACATAAGCGCTATTGGGTGGGCCATTCCATCAAATTGTTGAGAAGAGACCAAATCTCGTATTTGATGGTTGGCGTAGCGATAGATTTCGCTTCTACTATTGCCTCCACCACCGTTGCAAACACTGAGCAAGCACTAGCAATAGAGTAAGTGAGCACTACCACTAGCAATAGCTTTTATATACAACGTGTCCCCTTCTCCACGACCACTCTTTTTTGTTTTCATTTGGGTTTTCCTTGGAAATTTTCGTATACCCCATCCATTCTTCCGAAGTAATTTCATTCTATTATGGACTCGAACTTGGGCTTTTGAAACCATCAAGTGAGTTTTGTCAGTATCTTCGAAAACCATAACTATTTCAAAAGTCTCCCAATTTATTCTCTTCTTGCCTATCAATGGGCTTAGATGGATCAAAGCATTCAAGAGATAGCAAGAATGCTAAGTCCAATTCCTCAATATTTCATCAATCTTCTTTCTGTGGTGATCATCTTTTTCCAAATCAGAGAGGATAGGGTCCAAGGTCATTTTTTTTACTCTTTTAAAAGAGGGAATTCGATCATTTATTGCGGGAGGTATTTTAGTAACACGACTGAAAAGAAGAGGTAGTAAAACAAACTCTTCTAAAACAAGAGGTCAATAGAGACTCTAGTGAAAAGCACTGACGTGACTAGAGAAAGAAATTCTTGCGGTGAGGGGAATCAAAGCTAACACAACCAAATGAAATGATATAAGATCTCGTAAGGGCTATAAAGAATCCAAATCTTTGCTCCCTTTCGTTCTACTTAGGTTGAGCAATCCGAATTCTTGACAGAATAGAAAAGAGGTTTTGATTCCTGTGTAGACACCTCAACGAACTCATGTGGACATTCCTCAGCCCGAGGATCTCAAATACACATTAAGATGTTGACCTATTTTTCTTTTCTTTGCTGATTCCTCTTAATAAATTTGCCATGTTGCACTAAGTTACTTACGGATGTATGCATGTAGTTCGGGAACACTTTGGGGTGAACGCCCATCCGAACGAGTAGAGTTAATAGTTCAACATTTAGGCTGTAACATTTAGCAACAAAAAAGTCTTTAACCCAACAATTGCTCTCCGAACCAAGCTCGATAGTCTCCTATCACTAGACTCACTAACCTACCTGGACTTTGATTCTTATTATTCTTACTAGATATCAAAACCATAAGGATTGTTTCTAGCCATGAGTTCCCATATGACATAAGCGCTATTGGATGGGCCATTCCATCAAATCGTTGAGAAGATGCCCAATCTCGTATTTGATGGTTGGCGTATCGATAGATTTCGCTTCTACGATTGCCTCTCTAACCGTTGCAAACACTGAGCGAGAACGGTAAAGGGAGTTATTACCTTTTATAGAGAAGACTCTAAATTACATAGAGGATAACAAAAGTTTGAAACCTGAAATAAAAGAAAAGAGTCAATGAGGAAAAAAGATTTCAATAATTCAGATTTCGTTTACTAATTCAGAATATTACCTTGTATAGTCAATAACAAAATTTTGAAAACTAGAATAAAAGGAAAGAGTCAATGAGAAATGAATTCCAATAATTCAGGTTTTACTTTACTATTCAGAATATGAGCATTTGCAAAATTGGTCTAAAACTTGACTTCAAATGTAAGGTTTAACCCCCTTAAACTTATTTTTGCAAAACTAATTTTCCATTTATTTTTTATCATTTAACAATAATTTTATTTATAATTTTGTCATTACTTTACAATTAATTTAAAAAACAACAAAAATACCATTATGAACAAATTTTTAAACATATTACGAAAATATCATCTTTTTCATTGCACACAACCACCATTGTCGTGATTGTTGGGAGCTATTAATTCTATCGACACACCCACCATTTACCTCTATTCCTTCATCAAATCTTATTCATCTCAACCTCTTTTATTTTCTCTCACATTTTCTTCCAATTTATCTCTTCACACTACATTCAAAAGCTTCCAACTTTGCAAAAGATCATCATTATCCGTTAAAACAAGCTTTTGTGAGTCTATATCGGTCATCCTTTAAGTCGCTTAGCTAAAAAATCAAGATCGAAGGTTAGTTTTCGTGTTTTGACTTCGATTATATTTTTCCAGTTCATACAATTACGAAAAGTCTGCTTTACAAATAAAATACAAAGCATACTTCTCGAAAAAGTCTGCTTTGATCGGAATAAACCTCGAAGACTTCTCGAGAAGTTTGCTTTGGTGAGAAAAACAGTTTATTCTCGCTGAAACAAACTTCTCGAGAAGTCTGTTTTGGTGAGAAAAAATATTTATTCCAGCTGAATCACACTTCTCGAAAAGTCTGCTTTGATCCCAAAAAAACACGCAAGAACTGAAATGTATTGACATTTCTAAATTATTTTTTAGTCAAAAGGAGTGTTTAGTAATTTCTCTATTCTCATAGGTTAGTTTTGTAACAATATTTTTATGTGGGTTAAACTTGTATTTGGAGGCAAGTTTTAGGTTATTTTTAGCAATTTCCCCTACAAAATATATTTTAGTATTCCATTTTCTAATTAATTAACAATACGAGTATGTATTGTTTTTGGTTGAGGATTAGATGGAAAAAATTTAAAATAATAAAATGAATTTACTTTTAGAAATAATATTATATTTTTAAAATAATGTTTTTAAACTTTTATTATAAATACAATAATTTTAGTTCAAATTTTTAATTATAACAGAAATTTAATATTGTATATACCAGAACATTTTATAATAAAATAAATTTAAATCATATTTAAAAGTTTAAATATAATATTTTAGTTTTATTTGTAATTCATAATATTTTATTTTTTTAATTTGTTTATGATAAATAAGTATTTCAATAATAATTTTAACTTTTTTTCTCATTGACTTTTTTTTTTACTTCACGTTTCAGATTTTTGTTAATCTCTATGTAATTTAGGATTTTCACTATACAATGTAATATTCTGAAAGGCAAATTGCTAAAAATAACGTAAAACTTGCCTTTAAATCCAAGTTTAACCTGCATGAAAATATTTTTCCAAAACTAACCCATGAGGGTAGAGAAATTACTAAACACTCATTTTAACTAAAATGTAATGTAGAAATGTCAAATACGTTTCAGTCCCTATGTGGTTTTTGGGATCAAATCAGACTTTTCGAGAATTTTTTTTTGTAAAAAAAAATACAAAATAGAATTCGAGAGGTATGCTTTGTAAATAAAATACAAAGCAGAATTTGAAAAATCTGCTTTGTAAAAATTACCTAAATCAAATAAAAATAATAAATTATGTAATTTTTTTTAAAAAAATTGTTATTAACAAAATTTAGATGCATATCAAAAGCAAATAAAAATTATAATGAACTTCAAAAATAAAAAGATTGGATCTGATCTAATGATATCAATTATTTCCTAGTTTTTTGTTGTTATGTGTTGTGGGTTAATAGTTGATGTTTGTATAGAGAATTCATGGTAGAATTTGAAATATCATGTGATAAACTTGAAAATTTATATTTACAAATTTTTAAAGGAAAATTGTTTGAGTTTTGCATTTACTTTACTATCTTTAACATATTCATCCAATTTTTAACAAAATTTTTGCACATTTAGTGAAACTTATTATTTAGGTTTTATGGTTATAGAGACTTCTCGAGATGTTGTCATAGATTTAACAAAGCAGATTTGTTGAGAAATCTCTACAAACCAGAAATTAAATGTAACTAAACCGGTTTCCTTCAATTTAGAGTTTAGAGTTATGTAAATGAAATACAAAGCAGACTTCGCGAAGTCTGCTTTGTAAATAAAATACAAAGCAGACGTCGATAACTCTGCTTCGTAAAAAAATTACAAAGCAGAATTCTTGAAGTCTGCTTTGTAAATAAAATACAAAGCAGACTTTTTTGAGAAATCTGATTCGTAAAAAAACAAAGCAAACTTTGAGAAGTATGCTTTGTAAATAAAATACAAAGCAGATTTTTTCGAAAAGTATGCTTCGTAAAAAACATACAAAGCAGACTTCGAGAAGTCTGTTTTGTAAATAAAATACAAAGCAGACATCGATAAGTCTGCTTCGTAAAAAAAAATACAAAGTAGACTTTTCGAAGTATGCTTTGTAAATTAAATACAAAGTAGACTTCTTCGAGAAGTCTGATTCGAGAAGTCTGCTTCGTAAAATAAATATAAAGCAGACATCGAGAAGTTTGCTTTGTAATAAAATACAAAGCATAATTCGAAAAGTCTGCGCAAACCGGAAATTAAAAAATGTTTAACTTAAATTTAACATAACCAAATTCATAGTTTTTAAACTAACCAAATTTAATTTTCCATATATAAAGAAGGTATCCCTAAAATTTTACCATAATTTTATTTCCAAAAAAAACGTGGCAACATCCATTCTCCAAAAATGACTACAAGGTAAATCTTCACTTTTTCTCTCTTTACCTCCCCTCTTTTTCTCTTCTTCTTCTTTTCTCATGTTTTTTTCATTTTTGTTATTTTGTAAATCTTGAAAAAAAATCATGAGATATGAAAAAGATAAGTTTTTTTTGTTTATATAGTTTTGTGTTTGTGGTTTTAGAATATTTTTATTGTTTAGATCTTTTGTTATTTTTATAGCACTATTTCTTGTTTTTTTTTGTTATAGATCTGGAAAAGAAATTGAAGAGATTTAAAAACATAAACTTGTTGCTTTTAGTAGTTTTTAAGTTTTTCGAAGTTTTGGTGATTTTTCTTGTTTTTTTTGTTTTATTAATCTTTTTCCTATATTCTTATCTCATTTCTCATGTTCTTTTGTTGTACATCTGGAAAAGAAAGCCAAGACATCTAAAAACTTAAGTTTTTTTTTTTTACTAGTTGTTACGTTTTTCGTGGTTTTTGAAAATTTGTTGCTTTTTTGTTATTTTCTTAATATTTTTTTCTATATTCTTATCATATTTCTCATTTTCTCTTGTTGTAGATCTGGAAAAAGATTTACAAAAAGTATTTTTGTTGTTTTAGTGGTTTTAAAGTGATTTTTAATGGTTTTTAAATTTTTAAATGGTTTTTTTAAGATTTTCAATAGATGTTTGAGATTTATGGTGGTTTTACAGTTTTTTGTGGTTGTTTTTGAGTTTTTTTTTACGTTTTGAATTTGACGTTGGTTTTTAAATCAATGGATTTTTGTGTTGTAGACTTCATTAAAAGTTGTAGAATTCAGTTGCAAACTTTATAATAGGTTGAAAACGTAAGATTGTTGTTTTTACTAACTTTTACGTTTTTCGTGATTTTGGAGATTTTGTTGTTTTTTGTTTTTTTTTTAAATTTTTTATCATATATTTTTATCTTATTTCTCATTTTTTTCTTATTGTAGATTTGGAAAAAGATTTACAAAAAGTAATTTTGTTGTTTTAGTAGTTTTTTAAAGTGATTTTTAATAGTTTTTAAAATTTTAGATGGTTTTTTTAAGATTTTCAATAGATGTTTGAGATTTATGGTAGTTTTACAGTTTTTTGTGGTTGTTTTTGAGTGTTTTTCTTACGTTTTGAATTTGTCATTGGTTTTTGAATCAATGGATTTTCGTGTTGCAAACTTTATTACAGGTTGCAGACTTCATAACAGAGTTTTCATTACAAGTGCATACTTCACTTGTAGAATTCATTAATAATTGGAGACTTTTTTTGTGTTTTTGTCATATTTTAAATGAGTTTTTATAAACTTTATTGTACCTATCAGTATCTCCCATCACTTTACCTTATCAACCAATTTTCAATCAACTTTTTCAGAATTATAATAAACTATTAGTTGTATGTCAATCACTTTTCAATCAGTTCAAATCAAATCATATTTATAAAATTACAAAATGACAACCATTAAAAACACAAATATTATTATTGTAAAATTTCATAATCACTTTTATAAATATTTAAAGATTTAGTGCATACTTATGAACTTATTGCATACTTTTTAATAACAAAAAAGAGCAAAAACTGAATGAAAAACAATGAATCTATGATTTGCAAAATCTAAAGATATGTCTTAACAATTCCATCAAAAGACTAAGTTAACTACAAACATTTTTCTTCCTCTTTGATTAGCCACATAAAAAATTCATATCTCTATCATATTCCACTCTTCGTACACAAAAAATATTTGGACCATTATATGCAACACAACTAATGAATTTTATTCGATCATCGTAGACATATTACCTACTTTGTATTTCATTTACAAAGCAATTTTCTCGAGAAGTTTGCTTTATATTTCACTTACAAAGCAGACTTCTCCAGAAGTCTGCTTCGTATTTCATTGACAGAATTCTTGAAAAGTCTGATTTATCGAGAAAAAACCGATTTGATGACAAAAAGGTGAAATTTGCAATTGACCAAGTGTTTTTCCAAAATATACTTTTCGAGAAGTCTGTTTCATCGAAAAAAACCCGCTTTGATAACAAAAAAAAAGAAAAAATTGTAGTTGACCAAGTATTTATTCCAAAAGAATCTTTTCGAAAAGTATGATTTGTATTTCATTTACAAAGCAGTTCTTGATGTTTGCAATCATCCTCAATTACAAACATTTTACCTTCTCTTATATTATTTACAGAAAAATTTCAAGTAGCTATTATAGTCCACTCCCCACTGACAACACAAACTTGTACCATTATCTGTAACATAATTAATGAATTTTATTAGATCATTGTACACATAATAACTTTATATCATTATCTACAACACATTTTACCTTTTCTTATATTCCTTTTTGGTCAATGAAGCAAACTTTTAGAAAGGTTTGCTTTGCATATAAAATACAAGAAGACTTCTCAAAAAGTCTGATTCATCCGGAATAAATTTTTTTTGTCAATGAATCAGACTTCTTGGGAAGTCTGCTTTGCAAATAAAATACAAAGGAGACTTCGCGAATTCTGCTTTACAAATAAAATACAAAGCAGACTTCTCGAAGTCTGCTTTACGAATAAAACGTAAAGCAAACTTTTTCGAGAAGTCTGCTTTGATGACAAAAATGTCAGTTTTCTGCAATTAAAAATAAAAAATTTCCAAAGCAGACCTCTCCGAGAAGTCTGATTTGATCAGAATAAACCTCGCAGATTTCTTGATAAGTTTGCTTTGGAAAAAATTTACTTGTAATTGCAGAAATTGACCTTTTTGTCACAAAAGCAGACTTTTCGAGAAGTTTGCTTCAGTGACAAAAATAGTTTACTCCAGTTGAAGTGAGATTTATTCCAATCAACGCAGATTCCGCAGAGTCTGCTTTGTATTTTATTTGCAAAGCAGACTTCGAGAAGTATTTTAGAGAATTTTGCTTTGTAAATAAAATACAAAGTAGACTTTTCTTAACTATATGAATTGGAAAAATATAATCGTAGCCAAAGCACAAAAACTAACCTTCGGTATTGATTTTTTAGCTAAGCGACTTAAAGGATGACCGATATATACTTTCAAAAACTTGTTTTAACGGATAATGATGATCTTTTGCAAAGTTGAAGCTTTTGAATATAGTGTGAATAGAGATTAGAAAAAAATTTGAGAAAAAATGAAACAGGTTGAGATGAATGAGATTTGATGAAGGAATAGAGGTAAATGGTGGGTGTGTCGATGGATTTAAGAGCTCCCAACAACCACGACAATGGTGGTTGTATGCAATGAAAAAAATGGCATTTTTGTAATATTTTTAAAAAGTTTGTTCATAATGACCTTTTTGTATTTATTTTTTTAAAAAATTAATTATAAGATAATGAAAAAGTTGTAAATAAAGTCATTGTTGAAAAATAAAAAAGAGATAAAAAGTTAATTTTGCAAAACTAAGTTAAACTTGCATTTGCAATCAAATTTTAGATCAATTTTGTAAATGTCCCTATTCTAAATAGTAAAGTAAAACCTGAATTATTGGAATATTTTTTCTCATTGACTCTTTCCTTTTATTCTAGTTTTCAAACTTTTGTTATTGACTATACAAGGTAATATTCTGAATTAGTAAACAAAATCTGAAGTATTGAAATCTTTTTTCCTCATTGACTCTTTTCTTTTATTTCATGTTTCAAACTTTTTGTTCTGTTCTATGTAATTTAGAGTCTTCCCTATAAAAGGTAATAGCTCCCTTTACCATTCTCGCTCAGTGTTTGCAACGGTTAGGAAGACAATCGTAGAAGGGAAATCTATCGCTACGCCAACCATCAAATACGAGATTGAGCATCTTCTCAACGATTTGAAGAAATGACTCATCCAATAGCGCTTATGTCATATGGGAACTCATGGCTAGAAACAATCCTTATGGTTTTGATATCCAGTAAAAATAACAAGAATAAAAGTCCAGGTAGGTTGGTGAGCCTAGTGATAGGAGACTATCGAGCTTGGTTCGGAGAGCAATTGTTGGGTTAAAGACTTTTTTTGTTGCTAAATGTTACAGCCTAAATGCTGAACTATTAACTCTACTCGTTTGGATGGGCGTTCACCCCAAAGTGTTCCCGAACTGCATGCATACATCCGTAAGTAACTTACTGCAACATGGCAAATTTATTAAGAAGAATCAGCAAAAAAAAGAAAAATAGGTCAACATCTTAATGTGTATTTGAGGTCCTCGGGCTGAGAAATGTCCACATGAGTTCGTTGAGGTGTTTACACAGGAATCAAAACCTCTTTTCTATTCTATCAAGAGTTCGGATTGCTCAACCTATGTAGAACAAAAAGGAGGAAAGATTTGGATTCTTTATAGCCCTTACGAAATCTTATCTCATTTCATTTGGTTGGGTTAGCTTTTTGGTAGGAAGGGTGGTAGTAAAGTTGCATCAGGTCCTTCGCATCACTCTATTCTTGGTTTTCTTGGCAGGAGTGCCCATTATTCCCTGTGATAACTGCTATGATTCCTCTCACCGCAAGAATTTCTTTCTCTAGTCACGTCAGTGCTTTTCACTAGAGTCTCAATGGACCTTTTCTTTTAGAAGAATTTGTTTTATTACCTCTCTTTTTCAGTCGTGTTACTATAATACCTCTCGCAATAAATGATCGAGTTCCCACTTTTAAAAGAGTAAAAAATGACCTTAGATCTTATCCTCTCTGATTTGGAAAAAGATGATCACCACAAAAGAAGAAGATTGATGAAATATTGAGGAATTGGACTTAGCATGCTTGCTATCTCTTTAATGCTTTGATCCATGTAAGCCCATTGATAGGCAAGAAGAGGATAAATTGGGAGACTTTTGAAATAATTATGGTTTTCGAAGATACTGACAAAGTTCATTTGATTGTTTCAAAAGCCCAAGTCCGAGTCCATAATGGAATGGAATTACTTCGGAAGAGTGGATGGGGTATCTGAAAATTTCCAAGGAAAACCCAAATGAAAACAAAAAAAGAGTGGTCGTAGAGAAGGGGACGACACGTTGTACTGAGAAAGCTATTGTTAGTGCTAGTGTTCACTTACTATATTGCTAGTGCTCGCTTAGTATTTGTAACGGTGGTGGAGGAAATCGTAAAAGCAAAATCTATCGCTACGCAAACCATCAAATACGAGATTGGGGCTCTTCTCAACGATTTGATGGAATGGCCCACTCAATAGAGCTTATGTCATATGGGAACTCATGGATAGAAACAATCCTTATGGTTTTGATATCCAGTAAGAATAATAAGAATCAAAGTTCAGTTAGGTTGGTGAGCCTAGTGATAGGAGACTATCTAGCTTGGTTCGGAGAGCACTTGTTGGGTTAAAGATTTTTTTTTGTCGCTAATGTTACTGCCTAAATGCTGAACTATTAACTCTACTCGTTCGGATGGGTGTTCACCCCAAAGTGTTCCCGAACTGCATGCATACATTCGTAAGTAACTTAGTGCAACATGACAAATATATTAAGAGAAATCAGCAAAAAAAAGAAAAACATGTCAACATCTTAATGTGTATTTGAGGTCCTCGGGCTGAAGAATATCCACATGAGTTCGTTGAGGTGTATACACAGGAATCAAAACCTCTTTTCTATTCTGTCAAGAGTTCGGATTGCTCAACCTAAGTAGAACAAAAGGGAAGAAAGATTTGGATTCTTTATAGCCCTTACGAGATCTTATCTCATTTCATTTGGTTGGGTTAGCTTTTTGGTAGGAAGGGTGGTAGTAGAGTTGCGTCAGGACCTTCGCATCACTCTATTCTTGGTTTTCTTGGTAGGAGTGCCCATTGTTCCCTGCGATAACTGCTTTGATTCCTCTCCCCGCAAAAATTTCTTTCTCTAGTCACGTCAGTGATTTTGACTCGAGTCCCTATGGACCTCTTCTTTTAGAAGAGTTTGTTTTATTACCTCTCCTTTTCAGTTGTATTACTAAAATACTTCCTGCAAAAAATGATCGAGTTCCCTCTTTCAAAAGAGTAAAAAATGACCTTGGACCCCATCCTCTCTAATTTGGAAAAAGATGATCGCCACAAAAGAAGAAGATTGATTAAATATTGAGGAATTGAACTTAGCATTCTTGCTATCTCTTGAATGTTTTGATCCATCTAAGCCCATTGATAGGCAGGAAGAGGATAAATTGGGAGACTTTTGAAATAATTATGTTTTTCGAATATACTGACAAAGCCCACTTGATGGTTTGAAAAGCCCAAGTCCGAGTCCATAATGGAATGGAATTACTTCGGAAGAGTTGATGGGGGACAAGAAAATTTCCAAGGAAAACCCAAATGAAAACAAACAAGAGTGCTCGTGGAGAAGGGGACACGTTGTACTAAGAAAGCTATTGCTATTGCTAGTGCTCATTTACTCTATTGCTAGTGCTCGCTCAGTGTTTGCAACGGTTGGGGAGGCAATCGTTGAAGTGAAATCTATCGCTATGCAACCCATCAAATACAAGATTGAACCTCTTCTCAACGATTTGATGGAATAGCGTACCCAATAGCGCTTATGTCATATGGAAACTCATGGCTAGAAAAATTCCTTATGGTTTTGATATCCACTAAGAATAATAAGAATCAAAGCCTAGGTAGGTTGGTGATCCTAGTGATAAGAGACTATCTAGCTTGGTTCGGAGAGCACTTGTTGGGTTAAAGACTTTTTTTGTTGCTAAATATTACAGCCTAAATGCTGAACTATTAACTTTACTCATTCAGATGGGCGTTCACCCCAAAGTGTTCTCGAACTGCATGCATACATCCATAAGTAACTTAGTGCAACATGGCAAATTTACTAAAAGGAATCAGTAAAGAAAAGAAAAATAGGTCAACATCTTAATGTGTATTTGAGGTCCTCGGGCTGAGGAATGTCCACATGAGTTCATTGCGGTGTCTACACAGGAATCAAAACCTCTTTTCTATTCTGTCAAGAGTTCGGATTGCTCAACCTAAGTAGAACGAAAGGGAGGAAAGATTTGGATTCTTTATAGCCCTTACGAGATCTTATCTCATTTCATTTGGTTGGGTTAGCTTTTTGGTAGGAAGGGTGGTAGTAGAGTTGCATCAGGACCTTCGCATCACTCTATTCTTGGTTTTTTTGGTAGGAGTACCCATTGTTCCCTGCGATAACTGCTTTGATTCCCCTCCCCGCAAAAATTTCTTTCTCTAGTCACGTCAATGATTTTCACTCGAGTCCCTATGGACCTCTTCTTTTAGAAAAGTTTGTTTTATTACCTCTCCTTTTCAGTCGTGTTACTAAAATACCTCCCGCAATAAATGGTTGATTTGCCTCTTTTAAAAGAGTAAAAAATGACCTCGGACCCTATCCTCNCGTTTCACTCGAGTCCCTATGGACCTCTCCTTTTAGTCGAGTTTGTTTCACTACCTCTCCTTTTCAGTCGAGTTACTAAAGTACCTCTCGCAATAAATGCTCGAGTTCCCTCTTTTAAAAGAGTAAGAAATTACCTTGGACCCTATCCTCTCTGATTTGGAAAAAGATGATCTTGCTTGGGCCACAGAAGAAGAAGATTGATTGAATATTGAGGAATTGGACTTAGCATTCTTGCTATCTCTTGAATGCTTTGATCCATCTAAGCCCATTGACAAGCAGGAAGAGGATAAATTGGGGGACTTTTGGGATAATTATGGTTTTTGAAGATACTGACAAAGCCCACTTGATGGTTTGAAAAGCCCACGTCCGAGTCCAAAATGGAATGGAATTACTTGGGAAGAGTTGATGGGGGACACGCAAATTTCCAAGGAAAGCCCAAATGAAAACAAATAAGAGTGGTCGTGGAGAAGGGGACTCGTTGTACTGAAAAAGCTATTGCTAGTGCTAGTGCTCACTTACTCTATACCGGTCTTAGTGGACTGACAGAGTGAGCTGGAAAGGGGCTTTTCCGTCTTTCCGGGGAAATCTAATCAAGAGAGCTAGCTTCGGTCTCACGTAGCTCACCTAAGAAAGGACGGAGCTGTCGAGTGAGGATTGGCCGAGGGCAGTTCGAGATGTACCTGGGTACAAATCAGCCAATAAAAAAAAGACAAGTAGAAGCGAGTTCAATCGGAGTAGGCAGGGCTAAATAGTGCAAGTAGGGTACGTAAACGAGGACAGATCACATGCTTTTTGTACTGGTCAGCTTTGAGCTGTCGAGTAAGGAGTGCTCTATCTCTTAAGAAAGGGGCTTTGGAAACCTGCCTTATTAGACGAGAAAGGGGAGTACTCTCTGATGTGCGTTCTATTATTGCCTCCTATTCCTGAGGGAGTGATCGGAATTAAGCCGCGTGGCGATACCCGCCAAAAACAAAGGACTATTTGATTCGCTTTTTGGGCGGGGCCTTTCGTACTCCAGGGGATAATTCTTCAGCGCACTAAAATCTAGTTAAGGGGGTTCCATATTCATGAAAAGCCGGGGTTGAACCATGTTACGGAACTAAGACAAGAATTATGACTAATAAGAAAGGGTTTAGGGCCTGCCTATAAATAGAAGCTTCTTTCAGTCTCTATTTGGCAAAGAGGGCACTTAGAAGTCGGCAAGAAAGTGAGTAGACATGGATATCGCGAACAGACTGGCGAGCATTCAACAAGAAATACAAACCGTGGAAAACGAAAAGCTCCAATGTGAGCAAATGCTTGGTCTGTTCTGGGAGCATCCGCCTGCTCTCGATCCGGAGGTCGTGGGCAGAAGGATGCAACTTTTACGGGACCGCATTCGCGGTCTGGAACACAGGATTTCTTTTCTCCTGAAGGAGCAGGAAGACCTAATTGTGTGTGCTGTCACCCACGGTCGCCGGGGAGACTAGAATAGAAGAGTCCGTCGACTCTTTCTTTCGATAAGATTTAAATAAGGAGTCCGTCGACCCAAAGTAGTGTGTTTTAATGCATGGCTTTCTTTGTTATCTTTCATGTTGTTCTATGTCTTTTGTTCACTTAATATGTTCTTAGTTCACTTTGTAATGTTGTGTTTAGTTGTGTGGCTGGTCTACGGTGTGTGTAGGCTTCCTATTGGATGTACTCTTATGTATCAAAATGCTTGTAGTGCTGGAATTGGAATGAATCAAATCTGCTTTGTTAAATATTCCTTATTTTTTTTTTACGTAATATCCGGTCTTCAATCTTCCTTAGATGTAGATGCTACTTCCCTCGTCTCGTCCGCACTGCCCCTACAACAGATAATAAAAGTCCGTAATAGCACGCGAAAGCTTATGGACGATTCTATCCAAACCTAAAGTAGAAGAAAGCCTACGAAACCATAAAGCTTCCCGGATCTCCCGTTTGGTAACAAACCAAAAGAAAGATAGGATAATAAAGATTGTTACCATAAATATGAAAGCGATCGATGATATCATTGGACACTAAAGGGTGAAACTTTGCTTTGTGGTTCCCACAACTCACGGTTGACGAAGGCAACACATAGTCGGCTGGAAAAGCAGTATACCGGAAAATCTCATTAATCTTAGTATGGAAGAGGCTCGTCGAGACCTCCCTTTTCTTTTTGTTTATTACGAAGCGAGAAGTTTGTCTCAAAGAAATGAGAGAGTCACCGGCAAAGTCTTAGCTAAACTATTCCGACTGAATATGAGCCTAAAAAAATCCTAATTTTGAGGAGCGCCTTCTCATTAGTAGGGGCCGATCTGACTCCATATTGCTCAACGTGTCGCTAAGCAGAATCTCACTTCTTTCCATCCGCGGAGGAACCTAGCTTCTTCAGCGAAGCTGGAGGAACCTAGCTTCTTCAGCGAAGCTGGAGGAACCTAGCTTCTTCAGCGAAGCTGGAGGAACCTAGCTTCTTCAGCGAAGCTGGAGGAACC
>JAEVFF010001654.1:6645-37419 GCA_018901945.1 Pugionium dolabratum | reverse complement strand
ACCACTGCCACCAGCTGAGATGACCAACCTCAACGGAGCATCCAAAGCAGAGTTCATAAGGAGGTTACACCAGAAGGTAGCAGAAAACTTGGATAAGAGGACCGGACAGTACGTGACTCATGCCAACAAAGGAAGAAAGGAGGTGATCTTTCAACCAGGCGATTGGGTGTGGCTACACCTACGCCAGGAGAGGTTCCCAAACCTAAGGAGTTCCAAGCTAGCACCAAGAGGAGATGGACCATTCAGAGTGCTCGAGAGGATCAACAACAACGCCTACCGGATCGAGGTGCCAGGTGAGTTTAATGTGTCCAATACGTTCAATGTTACTGACTTAGCCCCTTTCCATGCAGATGAACCAGTTTTGAGGACAAAACCTACTGAAGAGGGAGGGAATGATGAGGACATCAGGTTGTACATCCAGCCAGGAGACCAGACTGGCCGACCAGGAAGCTTGCCCGAGACAGCAGGACCATCTGGCACGTCTGCCGGACCAGACAGTACCACCGGACCCTCGACCTATAGGACCAGACCGGTCAGCATCGCCGGCGGAGAGGCCCAAGCTTCCGGCACACTTGGTGGGGGCGTGGATGACCCCGCCGGTCCCTCTGGTGATGCCGCCGACTCCGGGATCAACTTGGCCGGTCCTGAAGGCATCCCGGCCAGTACCGCGCACTATCCAGCCGGTACAGCCAATCCAGCCGAGTACACGCGCATGTCCACTTCCACACAAGAGGACTCGGACCAAATGAGCTACCAGCTCCAGGACATGCACCTAGAAGAAGTATCTACACCAGTGGTACCTCAAGGAGCAATGACAAGAAGCAGATCAAAGGCACTCTTCCACAAATTCAGCTTATGGGTCGACAAGCTCCTAGAGGAAGATCGACTAAGGACAATGGGCCAGAAGTGCAAAGAAGAGTCCAAAGGCTTTTCAACAATGCAAGGGACTTCAGAGACTTGGGCTTTAGTGGCAAGAGAGGTCAGGGCCCAAAGATTCCTAACCCTACTCCAAGTCGAAGACTAGAAGCAAGGCGCGTGCATGCCACAAGGACGGCCACCTTCCATTTCTTGGCCGTGAGGTGAGTTAAGGTAAGTTTACATTCGAATATATGCCTCTTTCTGTTTTGCGGGGTAGGATCTAGTTGCTTTACATTTTTGAGTCAAGAACATTTTAGGAATAGGTCCTTTTTCGGTTATACACTTTTGTATTTTTTCCTTTTGTGCACTTTTGTAAACTTCCCTTTTTCTTATTTGAGTCGACCCTAGAAGGTCAAGCTGTCGAGCATATTAATAAGGCTCCTTCCAGCATTGTAGTTCGACACCCTTTTTGATATTAATAAAGTAGAACTTTCTTCCAACAAGTTTTCTCTCTAAGAATCTTGTGCGCTTAGAACCTAGTTGAGGCCAGCCCTCCTAGCTCTAAGTTTGTGATTTATCACGAGGTTCATCACCCCTCGTGTGGTTCACTTCACCCTTCCATCTTTACCAACCAGAAAACCCCCATCCAGAAGCCTAAGGTTGAGTTTCTCACCTAATCTTCTACAAACAGCCCACGCACATACATCCTTGAATCAAGGCTTGTATCATTTTGGTATCAGAGCTTAAAGCTCCTAAACCAGGTTGTTTCTATCCTTTTGCTTGTTTTGCTTTGAGTTCTTGCATTAGTTTAAAGCGCATTCAAGAAAAATAAAAAAAATAACATCAAACTCCAAACCGAGTGCATCTAGCCTTCTACGTGTATCACTAGGGTTTAGATTCACTTTTGCATTGCCATTCACGTTTTCCCTTTTGTTTAATTCATATTTCCATTAATTTTAAGTTAAATTAAAAAGAAAACAAAAAGAAAAGAAAAGAAAATAGGAAAATACCCAAAAGATTTTGACTTGGACAGCTAGCACAAGTTGTCTAGGAAGTTTCCTTTTTGCCTTTTATTCGAATTTCCTTTCCTTAGGATTTTTCCTTTTTGCATTTTTTCAAACCCCTTATAAAAAGAAAACCCTCATCACAATTTAGGAGCATCCTAACTTGTCTTCTTTCTTTGTAGCACACCATGGGAGAAGAGAATAGAGAAGCAGCCGAAGCCATGATGGCCATGTTCACCACACTCTAAACACAACTCGCATCCATAGGCGAGAGGTTGGAGCGCGTGGAAAGACCGGTGAGATTCCAGGCCATAAGGCACGTGAGAGCTAAGCAAGACCGTCCTGAGGGTCCTGAGCACCTTAGGACACGGCACGAACAGGAGGAACCCCAGCCAGATGGAGATGAGGACACACAACCTCATAACTATCACCATAGACCGAGAGGACCTCCACGGCAACCAGAGGCAGAAGATGATGGCTTTGAGCCATTTGGTCTTCACCAGAGACCAAGAATGCCTCCTAGACATCATGAGGATGGAGCTGAACACACCTACAACCGGGTAATTCATCCTGATGTTAAACTAACTCCTCCAAGTTTTGCAGGAAAAGTAGACCCGAGGCTTACCTAGATATTTAACCCTACTCCAAGTCGAAGACTAGGAGCAAGGCGCGTGCATGCCACAAGGACGGCCACCTTCCATTTCTTNCATAGGCGAAAGGTTGGAGCGCGTGGAGAGACCAGTAAGATTCCAAGCCATAAGGCACGTGAGAGCTGAGCCAGATCGTCCTGAGGGTCCTGAGTACCTTAGGACACGGCACGAACAGGACGAACCCCAGCCAGATGGAGATGAGGACACGCAACCTCATAACTATCACCATAGGCCGAGAGGACCTCCACGGCAACCAGAGGCAGAAGATGATGTCTTTGAGCCATATGGTCTTCACCAGAGACCAAGAATGCCTCCTAGACGTCATGAGGATGGAGATGAACACACCTACAACCGGGTAATTCATCTTGATGTTAAACTAACTCCTCCAAGTTTTGCAGGAAAAGTAGACCCCGAGGCTTACCTAGATTGGGAGAGGAGAATGGATCATATCTTTGATCACTACAACCAACCAGGACCTAGGAGATTCTCAATGGCAGTAGCACAACTCACGGACAATGCCCTCATCTGGTGGGATCGTGAGGTATCTGACAGAAGGAGGAAGAGAAGGAGGCCCGTAGACTCATGGGTTGACATGAAAGACCTCATGCGACAAAGGTATGTTCCACCCTACTTCCATAGGGATTTGCAACGACGTTTTCGTACTCTTAAGCAGGGTACCGGATCAATAGAGGAGTACTATGAAGAGTTCGAGAGGTTAAGGAACAAATTGGAGCTCAATGATGATGAAGAAGCATTGATGGCACAATTCTTGGATGGACTCCAAGAAAGGATCAGCTGCAAGGTGGAAGGGCAAATCTACAACGACTTCAAGGACTTGTTCCACCTATCTGTGCAAGCTGAACAGCACATCAAACGTAAGAGCCAAGACATCCGCAGCAAGCCTAAGACACCTGGGGCACCAAGCAACATGCCTAAGACAGTGGACAAAGGCAAAAGCGTAGAGATCGAGTCAAGGTTCAAGAGCAAGCCTCCTGACCCCACCCGTGACCAGAGAGAGCCTGGTAAGTCTTCTAACCCTCAAAGATCACGTGACATAACTTGTTTCAAGTGCAGGGGACGTGGACACATCTCAAGGGAGTGCCAAAACAACCGAGTCATGCTGATTACGGAGGCAGGAGAATATGAGTCCCAAGATGAAGAGGACTATGAGCCAGAAGGAGAATATGGTGACATTGAGTACCCTGATGTGGGGGGAAGTGCTGGTCACTAGACGTATCCTCAGTGCAATGGTGGATCCTTCAGAGACCATCCAAAGGGAGAACATCTTCCACAGCCGTTGCACCATCAAAGGAAGGGTATGTAACCTCATCATAGATGGTGGTTCTTGCACTAACGTTGCTAGTGCGTATATGGTTGATAAGCTAGGTCTAGAGAGGACACGGCATCCTCGACCATATAGACTGAGATTGCTCGATGACAAAGTGGAGCTCAAGATTCATGAGCAAGTCACTGTGCCATTCAGTGTGGGCAAGTACCAAGACCAGGTCGTGTGCGACGTGGTGCCCATGCAAGCTGTCCATCTTCTACTAGGAAGACCATGGCAGTTTGACAAAGAGACCAGGCATGATGGCCGAACCAATCTCTACACCTTCGTGCATGACAAGAGAAAGGTCAGCCTAGCTCCTCTTAAACCTGCCCAAGTACATGAGCTACAACTCCAAATGAGTAAGGAAAAGAAACTTGTCAAGTCTAACTTTCTTATTCAACCTAGTCATGTCCGGAGAGCTTTTGCCTCGAAGGACTTAATGTTACTAATGGTTTTCAAGGAAGTGTTGAGTATAGAACAAGGACAGGTAGAGCTACCTCATGAAGTAGCAACACTCCTCAACAAATTCCCGGATGTATTTCCAGAGGAGATACCAGCAGGCTTGCCTCCTTTACGTGGCATAGAACACCAGATTGATCTAGTGCCCGGAGCAGCCCTGCCCAACCTGCCAGCCTACCGGATGAGTCCAGAGGAGTCCAAGGAGCTTGAGAAACAAGTCAAGGAGCTCCTGGAGAAAGGATATGTTCGAGAGAGCCTCAGTCCATGTGCCGTACCAGTGCTACTAGTTCCCAAGAAGGATGGGACTTGGCGCATGTGCGTGGACTGCCGAGCAATCAACAACATCACAGTCAAGTATAGGCATCCAATACCACGACTGGATGACATGCTGGATGAGCTGAGTGGAGCCACGGTCTTCTCCAAGATAGACCTCAAAAGTGGATACCACCAGGTAAGAATGAAGGAAGTTGATGAGTGGAAGACTGCTTTCAAGACAAAGCAAGGGCTCTACGAGTGGACAGTCATGCCATTCGGCTTGACTAATGCCCCAAGCACTTTCATGCGCCTTATGAACCAAGTTCTTAGGGCGTACATCAGTAAGTTTGTGGTAGTTTACTTTGATGATATACTAGTTTATAGTAAGTGCCTACGGGAACCCCTCACACATCTTGAGATGGTACTTAAAACCCTTCGACAAGAAGAGCTTTATGCCAATCTCAAGAAGTGCACCTTTTGTACTGATAAGCTTGTCTTTTTTAGGTTTTGTTGTAAGTTCACAGGGCCTACAGGTTGATGAAGAGAAGATTCGAGCCATACAAGAATGGCAAACACCAGGAAACATCAGCCAAGTAAGGAGCTTCCACGGACTGGCCAGCTTCTATAGGAGATTCGTGCCCAACTTCAGCAGTATTTCCTCACCACTGACGGCAGTAGTGAAGAAGAACGTGGGATTCAGCTGGGGAGAAGCTCAGGAGAAGGCATTCCAGGCCTTGAAGGACAGCCTTACACACGCACCAGTGCTAGTCCTTTCCGACTTCAACAAGACGTTTGAAGTGGAGTGTGATGCCTCTGGAATAGGCATAGGAGCAGTGCTAACTCAAGGAGGGAGACCAGTGGCATATTTCAGTGAGAAGCTAGGTGGTGCCTCACTGAACTACCCCACTTATGACAAGGAGCTCTATGCCCTTGTCCGAGCATGGGAGACTTGGCAGCATTACTTGCTGTCCAAGGAGTTTGTGATCCACACTGATCACGAGACTCTCAAACACCTCAGAGGGCAAACCAATCTCAAGAGGAGACATGCCAGGTGGATGGAGTTCAGAGAGACCTTCCCGTACATCATCAAGTACAAGAAGGGCAAAGATAATGTGGTAGCCGATGCACTATCAAGGAGGTTTGCCTTGATATCAACCATGGAGGCAAAGGTTCTAGGATTCGAGCACATCAAGGATCTATACAAGGATGATCCTGACCTTGCTGAGAGCTACAAGGAGTGTAGCACAGGGAGTCATGGCAAAATCTACATCCATGAGGGATTTTTGTTCCGAGAAAGAAGGCTGTGCATACCACAGGGATCACTAAGGGAGCTTATCATCCGAGAAGCTCATGGAGGAGGACTCATGGGCCACTTTGGTGTCGGCAAGACTCTAGCAGTGGTCAAGGAGCACTTCTACTGGCCACACATCAAGAGGACAGTAGAAGCACATTGTGCAAGGTGCATTACTTGCAAGAAGGCAAAGTCCCGAGTGCAACCTCATGGGTTGTATCTCCCACTGCCCATACCAACACATCCATGGGTGGACATCTCGATGGATTTTGTTCTAGGTCTGCCCAAGATCAACCACAAAGATGCAATCTTTGTAGTGGTGGACAGATTTTCCAAGATGGCACACTTCATCCCATGTGCCAATGTCAATGATGCCACACAAACAGCTGAGCTGTTCTTCAGGGAGATAGTACGGCTTCATGGAGTGCCAAGGACCATCGTATAAGACAGGGACACCAAGTTCCTCAGCCATTTCTGGAGGACCCTTTGGAGAAAGCTAGGCACGAAGCTACTCTTCTCAACCACTTGCCATCCTCAAACCGATGGCCAAAATGAAGTTGTCAACAGGACCCTATCAACTCTTCTCAGAACAACACTAGGGAAGAACCTAAAGACTTGGGTGGAGTGCCTGCCATTCATTGAATTCGCCTACAACCGAGCCGTGTACTCAGCAACCAAGAAGACACCATTTGAAGTGGTATACGGCTACAACCCTCTCACCCCATTGGAGCAAACACCACTGCCACCAGCTGAGATGACCAACCTCAATGGAGCATCCAAAGCCGAGTTCATAAGGAGGTTACACCAGAAAGTAGCAGAAAACTTGGAGAAGAGGACCGGACAGTACGTGACTCATGCCAACAAAGGAAGAAAGGAGGTGATCTTTAAACCAGGCGATTGGGTGTGGCTACACCTACGGCAGGAGAGGTTCCCAAACCTAAGGAGTTCCAAGCTAGCACCAAGAGGAGATGGACCATTCAGAGTGCTCGAGACGATCAACAACAACGCCTACCGGATCGAGCTGCCAGGTGAGTTTAATGTGTCCAATACGTTCAATGTTACTGACTTGGCCCCTTTCCATGCAGATGATTCAGTTTTGAGGACAAAACCTACTGAAGAGGGAGGGAATGATGAGGACATCAGGTCGTACATCCAGCCAGGAGATCAGACTGGCCGACCAGGAAGCTTGCCCGAGACAGCAGGACCATCTGGCGCGCCTGCCGGACCAGACAGTACCGCCGGACCCTCGACCTATAGGACCAGGACCGGTCAACATCGCCGGCGGAGAGGCCCAAGCTTCCGGCACACTTGGTGGGGACGTGAATGACACCGCCGGTCCCCCTGATGACACCGCCGACTCCGGGATCAACTTGGCCGGTCCTGAAGTTATTCCGGCCAGTACCGCGCACAATCCAGCCGGTACAGGCCATCCAGCCGAGTACACGCACACTTCCACTTCTACACAAGAGGACTCGGACCAAATGAGCTACAAGCTCCAGGACATGCACTTAGAGGAAGTATCTACACCAGTGGTACCTCCAGGAGCAATGACAAGAAGCAGATCAAGAGCACTCTTCCACAAATTCAGCTTAGGGGTCGACAAGCTTCTAGAAGAAGAGCAGCTAAGGACAATGGGCCAGAAGAGCAAATTAGAGTCCAAAGGCTTCTCAACAACACAAGGAACATCAGAGACGTGGGCTTTATTGGCAAGAGAGGTCAAGGCCCAAAGATACTTAACCCTACTCCAAGTCGAAGACTAGGAGCAAGGCGCGTGCATGCCACAAGGACGGCCACTTTCCATTTCTTGGCCATGAGGTAAGATAAGGTAAGTTTACATTCGAATATATTTGCCTCTTTCTGTTTTGCAGGGTAGGATCTAGTTGCTTTACATTTTTGAGTCAAGAACATTTTAGGAATAGGTCCTTTTTCGGTTATGCACTTTTGTATCTTTTCCTTTTGTGCACTTTTTGTAAACTTTCCTTTTTCTTTATTGTGTCGACCCTAGAAGGTCAAGCTGTCGAGCATATTAATAAGGCTCCTTCCAGCATTGTAGTTCGACAACCTTTTTTGATTATTAATAAAGTAGAACTTTTTCCTACGAGCTTTCTCTCAAGAGAGACTTGTGCGCTTAGAACCTAGTTGAGACCAGCCCTCTTAGCTCTAAGTTTGTGATTTATCACGAGGTTCATCACCCCTCGTGTGGTTCACTTCACCCTTCCATCGTTTACCAACCAGAAAACCCCTATCCACAAGCCTAAGGTTGAGTTTCTCACCTAATCTTCTACAAACAGCCCACGCGCATACATCCTTGAATCAAGGCTTGTATCAGATTGGTTCGGCCATCATGCCTGGTCTCTTTGTCAAACTGCCATGGTCTTCCTAGTAGAAGATGGCCAGCTTGCATGGGCACCACGTCGCACACGACTTGGTCTTCGTACTTGCCCACACTGAATGGCACAGTGACTTGTTCATGGATCTTGAGCACCACTTTGTCATCGAGCCATCTCAGTCTATATGGTCGAGGATGCTTTGTCTTCTCTAGACCTAGCTTATCAACCATATATGCACTAGCAACATTAGTGCAAGAACCACCATCTATGATGAGGTTACATACCTTGCCCCTGATGGTGCAACGGCTGTGGAAGATGTTCTCCCTTTGGATGGTCTCTGAAGGATCCACCATTGCACTGAGGATACGCCTAGTGACCAGCACTTCCCCCACATCAGGGTACTCAATGTCACCGTACTCTCCTTCTGGTTCATAGTCCTCTTCATCTTGGGACTCATACTCTCCTGCCTCCGTAATCAGCATGACTCGGTTGTTTGGGCACTCCCTTGAGATGTGTCCACGTCCCTTGCACTTGAAACAAGTTATGTCACGTGATCTTTGAGGGTTAGAAGACTTACCAGGCTTTCTCTGGTCACGGGTGGGTTCAGGAGGCTTGCTCTTGAACCTTGACTCGATCTCTATGCTCTTTCCTTTGTCTACGGGCTTGGGCATGTTGCTTGGTGCCCAAGGTGTCTTAGGCTTGCTGCGGATGTCTTGGCTCTTACGTTTGATGTGCTGCTCAGCCTGGACAGATAGATGGAACAAGTCTTTGAAGTCATTGTAGATTTGCCTTTCCACCTTGCGGCTGATTCTTTCTTGGAGTCCATCCAGGAATTGTGCCATCAATGCTTCTTCATCATCATTGAGCTCCAATCTGTTCCTTAGCTTCTCGAACTCTTCATAGTATTCTTCTACTGATCTGGTACCCTGCTTAAGAGTACGAAAAAGACGTTGCAAATCTCTATGAAAGTAAGGTGGAACAAACCTTTGTCGCATGAGGTCTTTCATGTCGACCCATGAGTCTATGGGTCTCATTCTCTTCCTCCTTCTGTCAGATACCTCACGACCCCACCAGATGAGGGCATTGTCCGTGAGTTGTGCTACTGCCATTGAGACTCTCCTAGGTCCTGGTTGGTTATAATGATCAAAGATATGATCCATTCTTCTCTCCCAATCTAGGTAAGCCTCGGGGTCTACTTTTCCTGCAAAACTAGGAGGAGTTAGTTTAACATCAGGATGAATTACCCGGTTATAGGTGTGTTCATCTCCATCCTCATGACGTCTAGGAGGCATTCTTGGTCTCTGGTGAAGACCATATGGCTCAAAGCCGTCATCTTCTGCCTCTGGTTGCCGTGGAGGTCCTCTCGGCCTATGGTGATAGTTATGAGGTTGTGTGTCCTCATCTCCATCTGGCTGGCGTTCCTCCTGTTCGTGCCGTGTCCTAAGGTGCTCAGGACCCTCAGGACGGTCTTGCTCAGCTCTCACGTGCCTTATGGCCTGGAATCTCACCGGTCTTTTCACGCGCTCCAACCTCTCGCCTATGGATGCGAGTTGTGTTTGGAGTGTGGTGAACATGGCCATCATGGCTTCGGCTGCTTCTCTATTCTCTTCTTCCATGGTGTGCTACAAAGAAAGAAGACAAGTTAGGATGCTCCTAAATTGTTAGGAGGGTTTTCTTTTTATAAGGGGTTTGAAAAAAAATGCAAAAAGGAAAAATCCTAAGGAAAGGAAATTCGAATAAAAGGCAAAAAGGAAACTTCCTAGACAACTTGTGCTAGCTGTCCAAGTCGAAATCTTTTGGGTATTTTCCTATTTTCTTTTTTTTCTTTTTGTTTTCTTTTTAATTTAAATTAAAATTAATGGAAATATGAATTTAAACAAAAAGAAAAACGTGAATGGCAATGCAAAAGTGAATCTAAACCCTAGTGATACACGTAGAAGGCTAGATGCACTCGGTTTGGAGTTTGAGGTTATTTTTTTTATTTTTTCTTGAATGCGACTTAAACTAATGCAAGAACACAAAACAAAACAAGCAAAAGGATAGAAACAACCTGGTTTAGGAGCTTTAAGCTCTGTTACCAAAATGATACAAGCCTTGATTCAAGGATGTATGCGCGTGGGCTGTTTGTAGAAGATTAGGTGAGAAACTCAACCTTGGGCTTCTGGATGGGGGTTTTCTGGTTGGTAAAAGATGGAAGGGTGAAGTGAACCACACGAGGGGTGATGAACCTCTTGATAAATCACAAACTTAGAGCTAGGAGGGCTGGTCTCAACTAGGTTCTAAGCGCACAAGATTCTTAGAGAGAAAACTTGTTGGAAAAAGTTCTACTTTATTAATACCAAAAGGTTGTCGAACTACAATGCTGGAAGGAGCCTTATTAATATGCTCGACAGCTTGACCTTCTAGGGTCGACACAAATAAAGAAAAAGGAAAGTTTACAAAAGTGCACAAAGAAAAAGATACAAAAGTGCATAACCGAAAAAGGACCTATTCCTAAAATGTTCTTGACTCAAAAATGTAAAGCAACTAGATCCTACCCTGCCAAACAGAAAGAGGCATATATTCGAATGTAAACTTACCTTAACTCACCTCACGGCCAAGAAATGGAAGGTGGCCGTCCTTGTGGCATGCACGCGCCTTGCTCCTAGTCTTCGACTTGAAGTAGGGTTAGGAATCTTTGGGCCCTGACCTCTCTTGCCACTAAAGTCCAAGTCTCTGATGTTCCTTGTGTTGTTGAGAAGCCTTTGGACTCTACTTTGCTGTTCTGGCCCATTGTCCTTAGCTGATCTTCCTCTAGGAGCTTGTCGACCCATAAGCTGAATTTGTGGAAGAGTGCCCTTGATCTGCTTCTTTTCATTGCTCCTTGAGGTACCACTGGTGTAGATACTTCTTCTAGGTGCATTTCCTGGAGCTGGTAGCTCATTTGGTCCGAGTCCTCTTGTGTGGAAGTGGAAATGCGCGTGTACTCGGCTGGATCGGCTGTACCGGCTGGATTGTGCGCGGTACTGGCCAGGATGCCTTCAGGACCGGCCAAGTTGATCCCAGAGTTGGCGGCATCACCAGAGGGACCGACGGTGTCATCCACGTCCCCACCAAGTGTGTCGGAAGCTTGGGCCTCTCCGCCGGCGACGCTGACCGGTCTGGTCCTATAGGTCGAGGGTTCGGCGGTACTGTCTGGTCTGGCAGACGTGCCAGATGGTCCTACTGTCTCGGGCAAGCTTCCTGGTCGGCCAGTCTGGTCTCCTGGCTGGATGTACGACCTGATGTCCTCATCACCCCCCCACGAGAGAAAACTCTCGTGGAATAAGTATGTGCCGCCAGCTCATAAAGCTTACGACACCATGCCAGGCAACCGAGGTCGTGCCATTGACCCCAAAGCTCAATGCGAGTTCCATAAACGCTTCGGGCATTCAACCGCGTAATGTCGTGGGTTGCTGGAATTCCTCAGCAATAGGGATCCAGCCCCAAGGGACTCCTAGAAGACACCACCGTCTAAGCGACCGACCGAAGAACGGCCAGAAGATTTACCCCCCGCTCCGAGGCGATGCATTAACATGATTATGGGTGGACTCCTCACCTACAATGACTCGGTCCGGTCCATTCAGGAGCATAAGCGCCGAGCTATGACCTCGCTCAATTGGCCCATCCCATCTGAGCAAGGGCCTGTCATCTCGTTCGCCGAAGACGACGCCCTCGACATCGATCAACTGCACAACGACCCTTTGGTCATCGAACTCCAAGTCGGGGATTGCGAAATCTCCAGAGTGCTCGTCGACACTGGAAGTTCGGTCAATCTGATCTTCAAGGAAACCTTGCGTAAGATGGAAATCAAAGACGAGGAGATCAAGTTGGCAACGTGACCGCTAATAGGGTTCTCGGGAGAATCGTCCATGACCACCGGGACGATCAAATTGTCGGTCTATCTGGGCGGCGCCACCTAGATTGTCAAATTCATCATCATCGATAAACCGGACATTTACAATGTCATTCTAGGAACCCCGTGGCTCCACGTGATGACAGCTGTGGCCTCGGCGTAACACTAGTGCCTCAAGTTCCCTATCGCAGGCAGAATTCGAACGGTCCGAGGCGATCAAAGCATCTCCCGCACGTGCTTCATAATATAGCGCAAGCTGCGCCTACAACCTTAATCTTGTTTCATAAGGGCAAAGCCCAGCCCGGACGAGGCCGTCATCCAAACCCCAAGCGAGGTCATCGAGTAGGTATGCCTCGACAATACCGATCCGACCAAGTGCGTGGGCCTCGGAATCGAGCTATCTGAGCAAACCAGGGCAGCCATCATCGAATTCCTCAAACAAAACATCTCCTTTTTCGCCTTGTCCATGAGCAATATGGAAGGAATCGACCCGAGCATCACAACACACGAGCTCAACGTCGATCGTACCTTCTGTCCTATCAAACCGAAACACCGAAAGCTCGATCCGGAACGAGCTCAGGTAGTTCACGATGAGGCAGATAAATTGCTCGCGGTCGGGTCGATCACCGAGGTAAAATACCCTGAGTGGCTCGCAAACCCAATGGTCGTCAAGAAGAAAAATGGCAAATGAAGAGTGTGCGTCGACTTCACCGATCTCAACAAAGCCTGTCCGAAAAATAGCTTCCCATTCCCACATATCAATCGTTTGGTCGAAGCCACGGCAGGGAACGAACTCCTCTCTTTCATGGATGCCTTATCGGGATACAACCAGATATTCATGCATCCAGACGACAGAGAGAAGATGGCTTTTATCACGGATCGGGGAACGTACTGTTACAAGGTCATGCCCTTCGGACTGAAGAATGCTGGAGCGACCTACCAGCGCCTGGTCAACAAGATGTTCGCCGACCAGCTCGGTAGGACCATGGAGGTCTACATAGATGACATGCTGGTCAAATCCCTCATCGGCAAGGACCACGTCGGTCATCTACAGACCTACTTACATACCTTGAACCAATACGGAATGAAGTTGAACCCGGCTAAATGCTCATTCACGGTGACCGCTGGCAAATTTTTGGGGTACATGGTCACCCAGCGCGGCATCGAAGCGAACCCCAAGCAGATTCACGCCATTACTGAGCTCTCATCCCCAAAAACAACAAGGGAAGTCCAAAGGCTCACCGGACGAATCACCGCCCTCAACCGTTTCATAAGCCAATCAACTGATCGATGCCTTCCATTGACTGCTGTGCGGGAATAAGAAATTTGAATGGAATGAAGAGTGCGAATGCGCATTCAGCGAGCTCAAAGAGTATTTAACCACGCCACTAATCCTCGCGAAGCCCGAAGAGGGAGAGCCATTGTACCTGTACATCTCGGTATCTCGTTCTGTCGTTAGTGGAGTCCTGGTGCGAGAGGATCGCAACGATCAACAGCCGATCTTCTGCATTAGGAAATCCTTGGATGGCACGGAAGCCAGGTACTCGACTTTGGAGAAGCTAGCCTTCGCCCTTGTCACCTCGGCAAGGAAGCTCCGACCATACTTCCAGTCTCACACCATAGCGTAGACAAACCAACATTTGCGTACGATCCTGCACAGTCCAACGCAATCGGGGTGAATAGCAAAATGGGCCGTCGAGCTTAGTGAGTACGATGTAGAATTCAAAAATCGCAGCAGCGCCAAATCTCAAGTGTTGGCTGACTTCCAGGTCGAGCTCTCCCCCGAGCTCGAATTGTCATCACCCAGCAGCAACCAATGGGAACTCTACGTCAATAGATCATCTTTGTGCCGCAGCTCGGGAATTGGAATTTCACTAAAGTCTCCGATGGGAGAATTGTTGGAACTGTCCTTCCGCTTGGGACTTCCAGCCTCAAACAACGAGGCAGAATACGAGGCCCTCCTTGCCGGGATGCCATTAACCGCAGGAATCAGTGCAAAGTCGATTCACGCACAGTGCGATTCCCAGCTCGACGTAAACCAATTTGCTGGGGAATACGAGGCAAAGAACGAACGTATGGATGCCTACCTAAAGCTCGTCCAGACATTAGCAGCCCGGTTCGATTCCTTCAAGCTGACAAAAATCCTTAGAGAAGAAAACTCCACAGCAGACTCCCTGGCCGCTCTCGCCTCCTGCTCCGACCCGGCCCTTAGGCGAACCATCCCCGTAGAAGCAATAGACGCGCCGAGCATCGCCGTCCCCGACGGTATGGATTACCCCGACGCAACACTTGTTGTCGACGAGGTCCACGACCCCATCGTTCCCATGGACGTCGACTCTGACGAGCCGCCATGCGACTGGCAGACTCCGATCAAACTATACATCACCAATGGAGAAGCCCCGAAAGACAAGTGGGCCGCTTGAATCCTCAAAGCCCAATTCGCACCGTACTCCCTAGTCGATGGCAACCTCTTCTGACAAAGCGCTTTGGGTGTCCTCCTGCGCTGCGCCGGCAAGCTCGAAGCGCACCAAATAATGGCCAAAACACACAAAGGCGCCGGTGGAAACCACTCCAGCGGACGAGCCTTAGCAATCAAGATAAGGAGGCTCGGCTTCTACTGGCCCACCATGACCAACGACTACGAAAAGTTCTCCGCAACCTGTGAGCAATGCCAGCGACACGGTCCCTCAATCAACGCCCCTACCAAGCTCCTGACAACCGCGACGCCGCCCTACCACTTCATTCGGTGGGCAATGGATATCATAGGACCACTACCGGCTTCCCGACAAAAGCGCTTCCTCTTGGTCATGACGGACTATTTCACCAAATGGGTCGAAGCTGAATCATACGCACTGATCAAGGATAAGGACATCCAGAAGTTTGTATGGAAAAACATCATCTCTCGACATGGACTTCCATACGAGGTCGTCATGAACAACGGATCCCAGTTCATCTCTCGACTCTTCGATGGATTTTGTAGTCGATGGAACATCCAGGTCAGCAGGTCGACACCGCGATACCCGCAATGCAATGGGCAAGCCGAAGCCATGAACAAAACCATACTCACCGGGCTCAAGAAAAGACTTGATGATAAGAAAGGACTTTGGGCAGACGAATTCGATGGCGTCCTTTGGTCTTACAGTACCACCCCAAACCACGCAACGGGCTGCACCCCGTTCTCCCCTCCCACGGAGTCGAAGCCTTAGCTCCCACCGAGGCAACAATACCAACCCTCCGGCGAGCCGAGCTCCCATATCAAGACCAGGAAAACGAAACATTGTTATGCCACGCCGTCGACGACCTAGAGGAAGAGCGCGATAGGGCCTTATTGCGAATGCAAAACTATCAACAATAGTCAGCTCGGTATTACAACAAGAGAGTCAAAGGTCGTCACTTCCAAGAAGGAGACCTCGTCCTTCGAAAGGTCTATGAAAACACCACCGAGCTCAACACAAGCAAGCTTGGAGCAAATTGGAAGGCCCTTACCAGATCTCAAAAGTAGTTAAACCCGGCGTTTACGAGCTCCTCATGATGGTAGGCGACCAAGTCCCTTGATCTTGGAACTCGGCCAACCTCAAACGATTCCACATCTGACTCCCATATTTTTACCGATTTTCAACCATCTTTTTTTTAAGCTCAGTTCGGATTGTAACTTAAAGAAATCATCTATGTTAATGAACGACGTTTGGTTTTATGACAGGATAAACGATCTACTACTATCGCAATCATGAAGAAGGTTCACAAAGAAAAAAGAACAAAGATAAGCTCATAACAGCAACGACAACTTCATTAAATAAAAAAGGGTTTGGATAAAGCCGTCCATGCACCAAATTTTCAACAATGCAAAACCGGGAGCTAAATACTCCCAGAAAAAAAAACAACAAAATAACAATAATAAAGAGGAAGGGAGAGAGGAAGCAACAAGCGGAGCCGGGCCTCACGGCATCTTCCCCTTGCCCTTGTCCGCCCTCTCCGTTGCAGCCGCCTCATGCCGTGCAAACCGAGCCCTCGCCGCCGCGTCCTCCTCGCGCTCATGTTAGATCCTTGCCTCGGCCCAAACCACCCTTTCCTCCGCCTGGAGCTCCATAATCCAGCGCCCCACCTCGTCCGCCTCCTCACCGACCTGCCGTGGATCATAGTACATCCCGAACAGGAGGTTATGGCTGAGGAAATCTCCCAGCGGATCGGGACACCTGCCTTCCGACAGCGACTCCTAAAGCACACAAAAGCCAACGCAGTGGCATGAGCCACCACCGTAAGACGTCATAAAAAAAAGAGTAAGGATAGGAACCACTTACCAACAACTTCTTCTCTAGGACAGTAAACAACATGCTTCCAAACAGATCGTATGAAAGATTTCAAAAGGAAGGATGAATGACCTGAAGCCATGCCATCCCCTATTTATATTACTCCAACATCCTCGAAAACAGCTCCACAATATAATCACTTAAATAAGCGCGGAAGACGAAGAGTCGAGTATATTTACTCCTCACATTTACTCCATTTCTCGGGAACACGCGCCCGCCACTTCGCCTTCCAATCAGATACAGTAAACCTGACGCACCTAGGAGCCTAATCGCCAGCTCGAAAAAACACGCCTACTCGAAACCGAGCTGTCGAGAGCAGCTCGTAAAAAAATATAAAAAATAAGATCGCCAAAAAATGCATCTTTTATCAATCTTTTTAATCCAAAAAATGTATCATTTTGAGAATCATAATGGAGATATATGTCTCGGAGATAGTGCTACAACACACAAAATACTTAAATATAAAAAAAAATTTTCCTATCTCAAAATAAAAGATTATGCCGCAAACGTGAATACCATATCGGATAATGCAAATATTACAAGCTCCGGAGGAGTCAGTTTTTTAATGTCAAGGAGAACAAAATTTGAAATAAATGATGTTTTATATTCCCGAGTCTCATATAAACTTATTAAGTTTCAAAGATATCTCTACAAATGAATATCATATATAGACAATAAGCAAAAATAACAATGAATATTTTTGCATTACATGGGAGCAGAAACAAATATAGGAAGAATGATCAACGATGTCCTCTAGATTATATTACAAAAAAATAAATATGATTGAATCGTATATTACGGTAAACTAGAAGTTTACTAATACATTCTAAGTTTGACGTGAAAGACTAGAACATCCTGGATATGCCTGGGCAAATAATCCGAACCAAATAAACCGAACCGAAACTAAACCAAAACCAAACCGAAAAAATGATTTTGGTTGGTATTCGGTTATAAAGAAATAACCGAACAGATATTATTTTGGAAAACCATAGTTATTGGTTAGTAACCAAAACCGAACCAAAAACCTAAATAATATCCAAAATAACGAATTATTTTCGGTTATTTTTGGTTATCCAAAAATATTTCGGATATTTTGGATATTTTGGTTAATTTTGGTTATTTTTTAGTTATTTTTGGTTATTTTTTGGTTATTTTTCGGTTATTTCGGTTATTTTTTGGTTATTTTTTTGTTAGTTTTGGTTATTTAGGTTATTTCGGTTATTTCGGTTATTTTTGGTTTTTAAATTTAATAACCGAACCGATCGAAACCGAGGTATAACCGAACTGAAACTAAATCAAAATATAAAAATAACTGAATGGATCTTTAATCTTACCAACCAAAAAAACCGAAACCGAACTGAATATCCGAATGCCCAGCCTTAATCATGGATTAGTAATGATAAGAAAAATTATGCAAAATTCTAATGGCCATCCATTGAAAACCATAAGATTTTTTAATCACGCTAGTTTTCATGTAAATCATGCTCTCAAAGAAAACTAATTACTCGACCATCACTAGCCAAAATTGGCAATGAATCCCTAGTATTCTTAGAAATAATACATGGTGATATATGTGGGTTTATTCACCCACCATGCGGGTCATTTCGATATTTTATGGTTTTGATTGACGCATCTAGTAGATGGTCACATGTGTGTTTATTAACCACAAAAAATATGGCTTTCGCAAGATTCATTACCCAAATAATCAGGTAAAGAGCACAATTATCTGATTATAAAGAAAGTAAAACTTGATTACGCTGGTGAATTCAGTTCACAAGCCTTTAATGATTATTGTTGGCTCTAGGAATCGATGTTTAACATTTGGTTCCGCATGTTCATACACAAAATGGCATGGCTGAATCTTTGATTAAACGGTTATAATTCATTGCTAAACCATTAATTTTGAGAACAAATCTCCCAATTTTAGTATGGGGTCATGCTATATTCCATGCAACAACATTGGTCCAGATACGACCAAGTGCATATCATGAATATTCCCCATTACAATTGACATCTAGCCAAAGGCGAAATGTATCTCATCTGTGTGTTTTGGGTGTGTGGTTTATGTTCTTATTGCCCCCACCATAAAGAACAAAGATGGGGCCACAGAGAAGATTACGGATATATATCGGATTTATGTCAGCAAGTATTATTTGATATCTTAAACCGTGAATTGGTGACATGTTTACGGCACAGTTTGCCAATTGTCATTTTAACGAAAATGAATTTCCTACGTTAGGAGGAGGAATTAAACAAGTGCAAGAAGATATTAAATGGTTTATGCAATCTTTGTTATATCTTGATCCTCCCACAAAACAACATGAAATAGAATTTCAGAAAATCGTACATTTGCAAAATATTGTAAATCAGTTGCCAGATGCATTCATAGATATAAAAAAGTGACGAAACAATATATACCCACTTTGAATGGCCCATCAAGAAGTAATGTTCATGTAAAACATGTTGATGGTGATAAAGTAAATGAACTCAGAGTTCAGTTAAATAGGGGGAGATAGATAGGCTCAAAAGTAAATCCCCGCAAGAGAAAGCATATGGGAGAACAAAATGAAAAAGTTCTTGAACAACCTCACAAAAAACGTCTCAAAAATATTTGTGAAAAGATTATAGAGGAATCAATTCAAAAAGAATGTCCGAAAGACATATGCAAATGGGTTTTCAAAAACTGCGAGAAAGAAATTCGTCCAGAAGATGAATGTGATAATAAAAATATGAGATTTGCATTAACTATAACCAAAATAGAAATTTATGGGTTAGAAATGAAATAGAAGATAATTGATGGAATATTCTCTTTTTCTGTATCCAAAGAAATTGAGAATGAAAATGATGATATAGATCCAATGTTTGTAATAGAATGTCAAAAACACTTGATTGGGAAAAAATGGCAAATAGCCATGAGAAATAAATGATTTTCTCTACAAAAAATAAATGTTTTCATACCCATTTTCATTACACCTGAAGATGTTGTGTCAGTTGTGTGCAAATAGTATTTGTAAGAAAAAAAATGAGAAAAACAAGGTCACGAGATATAAAGCCCGTCTTATGGCACAAAAATTTTCTCAAAGATTGAGAATAGATTATAAAAAAGCATATTCACCGGTCATGTATGCAATTACATTCAGATATTTAATTAGTCTATCATCATCCAAAAGGTTAGAAATACATCTTATGGCTGTCCTGACTGCATACTTATATGGAACCCTTGATAGCGATATATATATAAATATATATGAGAATCCCATAAGGATTTAAGATTCCAGAAGAATCAAAGATCTCTAAAGGACCGAAAGAATTGTATTCGGTCAAATATAGCGATCATTGTATGGTTTAAAACAATCTCGACGCATGTGGAATCGGTTAAGCGAATATTTGTTGAAAAAGAGATATATTAACAATATTTGTTGCATATTTATAAAGAAATTCCCATTAGGCTTTGTGATCATTGTTGTATATGTAGATGACCTGAATATAATTGGAACTCAAAAGGAAATTGATGATGCAAGAATTCATATGAAAGAAGAGTTTGAAATGAAAGATCTTGGAAAGACAAAATTTTATCTCAGACTCCAAATCGAGCATTTCCAAGATAAAATATTTGTGTATCAATCAAATTATACGAAAAAGATATTAAAACGGTTTAATATGGATAAAGTGAATCTTTTGAGTACTCCAATAGTTAATTGATCGCTTGATATAAACAAGTATCCATTTCGACCTTGTGAACACAGCGAAGATATATTAGATCATGAAGTACCTTATATAAGTGATATCGATGGACTTGTGTATCTCGCAAATTGTACTCAACCAAATATAGCATTGGCTACAAATACACACTTGCATTGGAATGAAATAAAATATATTTTTCGTTATCTCTAAGGTACGATTGATTTGAGATTATTTTATTTTAGAAATTCTGAGTTTGGTATAGTTGATTTTGAAAATGCTGGATATTTGTCAGATCCACACTAAGTTCGATCTCAAATTGGTTATGTTTTCACAATTAGTGGAACTACGATCTCGTGGCGGTCTCAAAAATAAAATTTAGTTGCCACTTCTTCAAACTATGCAGAAATCATTGTCCTTCATGAAAAATGTAGAGAATGTGTATGGATCAAATCTATGATCCAACATATAGAATAAGCAAGTAGATTAATCAATAATAAAGAACCAACAAAATTTTTCTAAGATAATGATGCATGTGTTATCCAAATAAAAAAGGTTATATCAAGAGTGACTAGACAAAACATATTCTTCCGAGATTTTTTTCCTATAACCAAGAACTTGAGAAAAATCAAGAACTTGACATCGAGTATATTCTTTCATGCGATAATACATCATATTTGTTTACAAATGTGGTTCTTACAACAATATTAAGAAAATATTTTTAGAATATTGGAATGTGTCATCTGCGATAATTATGAAGGAAAACATATCTATTTTTCGAGGGAGAGATTGCGTATTTATACTATTTTTTTATCATGACTTTTATTTTGCTGTATTTTTACATGATAAATTTTTTAATGAGATAGTATGTAATACTTTAATAATAAATTGATAATAAAGAAATGAAGGTTAAATGTAGATAAATGATTATTTATATTTAATATTTTAATAATAATTAAAATTAATGTATTATGTGTGTAATAGATTTAAAGTGTATATAAATAATATTTACCTCTTCATGTAAAGGGATTTACCGTTAATGAAAGACAAGTGAAATCTTCCTTTTTCCTTTTGTTAAATCACACATATTTTTTTTCTTTTGTCAAAAAACACATAATATTATATTTATCGTACGTTAATTTACAACATTGACCTATTTGTTTATTTTCAATCCTTATCCACAACAAAAATTTGCGTTTGGCGTCCCATCTATGTGGTAAGGAGAATATTAAAAAAATTTGAGAAACAAAATGTGTATCTTGCGTACCAATTATTGTGAATTATCAAAATCTAATTACAGAAAAATAGACGAAATCTCAACTGAATAACATGCTTGTAAAACTTTTTGCGATAAAAATTTGGTGATTTGGATATGCTTATTGAAAATAAAATCACTAATTCGTTTATTTTATCCACACAAAAATGTATGTTATATATTTAAAAATATTTGAGGAGCAAAATGTGTATTTTGCATACCAATTATTGTGAACTATCAAAATCTAATTATAAAAAATAGACGCAATCTAAACTGAATAATATGCTTCAGAAAGTTTTTGCGATAAAAAAGTTGGTGATTTGGATATGTATACAACGATTATGATAATTTTCAATAAGTTTGAATGATTAGCATTTTTTAAGGGAAAATTAGGTAAATGGCAATGAAAAAAATTGAAATTAGAAAAATGACAAACAATTCCAAATAAATATTTTTACAGTGTTTATTTTTGTTCGGTCTTGCCGATTTTTCCTTGACACACAGTACACAAAAGCTGACACACACTACAATTGTGAATGATAGTGCAGTAGACTGCGTGTGCACTGTTCAATATCGCAGATCGAGAGAAAATCAATACCGTTGGATCCTATAAATGCAGTGTGCATTAAATGCTCTGAGTTTCTCATGATTCGAGTGTAACATCACTCTAAAATATCAACAACACAAATAAAGGTTACAAAAATATATATTATATATAAAAAAAATAGTGTAACCAAAAAAATCTCCATTTCTAAACCTTCAACCAATCAATTTTTCAATGCAGAAAAATTAAATGCATTAAGAGATATCTATGCACGTGTTCCGAATGTTGAAGAAAGATCAGTGGCCATTAATATGTCGTGTAGTGCACACGTTATATTTCTTTTACTAAATTGTACTTTTGTTGTTTAATGCATTTACTTCCAAACATCCATCAAAACTAACATTTTCCTCATGCATGTGCTTCATCAAAACCTTCATCTAACCTGCTTGCATTAAAGAGAACAAATTTGGATTTACAAATAAATATTGTTATTTATACAAGATACATGATAATCGTGTCGATAAATCTATAAAAATCAGTTTAACTATAACGGTCACGTTTAATCTTTTTTCATTTTTTTACTAATCAAATTTTTCTTCGTCGAGCTTTGCATCGTATTTAAAAAACTTTTATCGACTAACAACGATTGGAAAAACAGAGATTTAAATAGAAGGTGTTATAAATCTTGCAGTTGTGGCCTAACAAAGAAATAGCGATTAAAATTATAATTGAACAACAAATTAGAACATACAGATTGAATAATCAAGTTAAATTGTTAGAATATCAAATTGGTAATTAAACCGGTACATAATACATGACGAGATTTCGATTAACAAAATAAAACAACGAAAAACAGTGAACAATGTATAATAGATGATTTAAATCTTAAACTAGGACAAAACTCAAAAATAATTAATTTTGAATAGGAAATCAAGAAAACGAGGTTTTAAAGCAAAATTACTTTACATGCAATCCCATGGACAAATTAAAATCCTATTTCATATCACCCCGTAATGGGAAAAACAAAAGGCAACACTACCAAAACTTCAAAAAAAAATATATCGAAATTACATTCGAGGAGAAAATCGGTGAACCCAACACAAATCACTAAATATAAATAAAAAAATAACCGATAATCAAACCGGAATAGTAACAAATCTTAAAAAAAACACCTTACAGTCGAGAATCGCATATAACTACTCTAAATCGGTGAACTGAAATCATAAAAATCGAAAAAATAAAGCTACTCTAAACACAAAATCGCATATAACTTCAAATATGTGGATAATACACTGTCGTGCATCTGTATATATGAAAATAAATGATAAACTTACATGTATTGCTTTGTTATTGCCTTTCACCATGGATTCTAACAAGATCTACCAGAAAAAAGAAGAGGTTTTTTAGATTTGAGAGAAAAAAAGGAAATGAAAGAGAGGATCGATTGAGAAGAGAAGAAAAAAAAAATGAAACAGAAATAGAGAGAGAAAACGAAATTTGCAGAGAGAGTTAGGGTTGATAAGAAAGAGAAAGTGAGAAACAAATGCTAAGGACTGATTTGAATTTCAATTATATATACAGTGAACAAATTTTCCATTGTTTATTCTACTAAATATGCTAACTACTAAATATGCTATTGTTTTTTGTCATGCACCAAAATTTCACCTTTTTAAATACTTTTTGTATCATTTTTTCCTACTCTTTTAATACAAATCCAGGTAAAAACATGGTTTTATAAGTACAGGCAGACACAGCTAACTCGATTGACAGAGTAAAATGGATTAAGTAAAAAGACCTAAAATTTTGAAGTCAACTAAAAGTGTAACATTTGAAGAATTCACCCTTCATATAATTACATATATAAACAATCTTCTAAATAATGTCAACAAAAACAAAATTGCTTCTGATAGACCCTAACTACAACATCAGGTTACAGAAACAAAAGACATATAACATCAAAATGTGGTTACAAGCCCTATGCCTACCTCTTCTGCGAGTTCGTCCCATACAGGAAGAAGCGTTAAAATCACCATTATAATTGCAATCCCAACAAGGACCTTCCTCCATGTTCCAACCTCTGTCACGTCGTTCAGACATGGTTTTTCAGGTGTTCTCTGTTCGAAACATTTTATAAATTAGAAACAGCTTTCTTTTAAAGGCTGGATAGTATTATTGATGGATGCTGCCATAAAACCGAATCAAACCGAACCAAAAAACATTAACCCAAACCAAATTTTATAATAACTCGAAATTTATATACCATATTACCACAACCAAACCAAATCGAACTAACTCAATCTCTAGGGCTAGGTATTCGGATATTTGGCTCGATTTCGGTCTGTTATTTTCGATTTCGGTTTTTCGGTTAGTAGGATTAAATATCCATTCGGTTATTTTTATATTTCGGCTCGGTTTCGGTTCGGCTATACATCGGTTTCGGTCGGTTTGGTTATTAAATTTAAAAACCGAAAATAACCAAAATAACCGAAATAACCAAAAATAACAAAAAAAAATAACAAAAAAATAACCGAAATAATCGAAAAATAACAAAAAAATAACCAAAAATAATTAAAGATAACCGAAAATAACTGAAATATTTTCGGATAACCGAAAATAACCAAAAATAATTCGGTTTTTTCGGATTCGGTTTTTGGTTCGGTTTCGGTTACTAACCAATAACCATGGTTTTCCAAAATAATATCCGTTCGGTTATTTCTTTATAACCAAATACCAACCAAAATCATTTTTTCGATTCGGTTTTGATTCGGTTTATTCGGTTCGGATTATTTGTCCAGACCTATCAATCTCATTAACAATTAACAGTTTATACTATATGTAAGATGTGTATATTATTCTTTTATTTTCATATATCATACATGTTAAAAAAAATATTTGTAAAATCTCTTTTTCTTAGCAATTCTTTGTTTTAGAATTTGTTATCTTTCCATTTTTTCATTTAATAATTTTTTCTTTTAGAATAATATGATATAAAATGCATTTAATTATACCAAAACTATAATTAGTTTTAACCGAGTTATAATTTTTTTTTTGTCAAAAACAGAACCGAGTCTGAACCAAAGCGTAAATATTTAAACCGAGCTGAATCAAATATAACTTGGTTTCTATTTTCTCAGAAACTCGAAAAAATCGAATGCCTAGACCAAGTTAATGTTGCAGAGTTCAGAAATTCTGGTACCTGACAGATTAGTACGTAGAGTCCCCAAGGAAGTGCCAAAGGGCCACCGAGCTGAAAAGTAAGTTCAAAAGCACAAGTTAAAGGCGAATGTATATATCTCAACACAAGACCATGGCTCAGAACAATTGAACATACCACTCTGAGTCCAAGCATTACATACGTTGACAAACCAAATGTAACCAGTGCATTTTTGCCGAATGCGCCCTGCACAAGAGCCACACTCATAATGATTTAGACAATTTGATCTCTTGTATGATATGAATACTCAGAGTCAAGACCCTTTTCAGTTCCTATTTTACATTGTTTAGTGTGCCACAATATTTCACAGGATATAAAACAGCAGCATGGTCTAATGATAAGACACATTCGGAAGAAGGGGCCATTGCTTTCAGATTTGGTAACCAAAATTTTTACTAGGTAACATTAGGCTTAGAGATTTTCAATAGAATATCCACTGTTCCATAAATAAGAGTAGTACCTGTACCGCTCTTCCTCCATCTAAACATCCCACAGGAAGCATATTAAAAGCTGTTGTTGTTAAACCGCACCTAACAATTAAATTTTAAAGTAAGTGAAACTTGTCACTATTTTGATGAATAAGAGGGCATAAGCCGCCGAGGCGTTAGACGTTACCATCCAGCAATAACAAGCGGGTGGATTGAAACTGTTGCAGCATGCATAGCTCTGCAATCAATAGAGAAAATAGAAACAGATGTCGGAGTTAGATTTCTACGTCTAGGTTGAACAGTCCCTAGCTTTGGAGAGCTTACGCGTATCCTAGAGTTGCCCTGCTGATGAGTCCAAGAAGTAATGAACCTTGAAATAACATGCTGGGAACCTGCACCAGATCGCTAGCTGCATCCGGGTTAGTAGATAGGAGGAGACCAACAGCAAACATGGAAACTGAGAGTGCAGCTCCAGCAAATGGACCAGCTAGCGAAATGTCAACTTTTGTACTTCGGTCAGGAAGAATCGATTTGAACTGTACAAGCCAAGTAAAAGAATTACTAACAATAATACATTAGCACATTGATTTGTCTCTGTAAAATCTTTTCCAAATATTCAGCTGTCATCAGATGAAAAGTAGATGCATGCATTTAAGAAGAGAAGTATACGGATGCATCTTCTAACACAGTAACTTCCTTGTTTCTTCAAAAAAAAACTTTGAAATTTGTCTTTTAGATGTGAATTGCATAGACTTCAAGAGGAGATAAGTCCCCTGAACTTCAAGAGTTGCAACAAACATGATATAAGGAATACCACCTGTGTGATTGCACCAAAGCTGCCAAGTGTAATGTTTGGAATAAAGTAAGGAATGCTAAGCTTCACTTTCTTTGGAACTGCAGCAAGAAAATGCCCTAATTCCTGCAAATAAACATAACTCTCTTAACCAAGTACTGAGGGACTAATAAGAAAACCAGATATCACCAATCTATGAAAGTTTAACATTCCGACAAGGAAGGATGCCTGCTTGATATGAATTTGAAAGCAACATAACCGAACGTTCATAAAAGAGAAAAGCATTATGATAGAAACTTACATGAAACAAAAGAATTCCTAATACACCATATGCCAAAGGCAATGCAGAGTCTACAAATGGATACAGCAGCTCCATATCAGGTGGTTCAACAGCATTTGGATCGGTAAAATATTTAATCACTTCAGGAGGTAAACGGTTAATCTGTTAAATCAAGTAATTTCCATTATTGCATTCAAAAATATAGCCCGGTGACATAATGATGTTGTAATTCTGGGAAAAAGGGTACCTGAGAAGCAATTCCTAGCTCCACAGAGGAACCAATTGTCAAAAGAAATAATATTAATGCAATCACATATTGCCAGAGTGTGGTTGGTCCTGGCTCCGAGACTTCTTTACGAAGCAAACCAAAGCTAACACGAGCACCGCCACGTGGATCTGGTCCTTCTGAGTTAGGCTCCTCAATCATGAATAAATTATATTTATCGCCAACCAACTCAGATAGTTTTCTCTGAAGTTTTGCAAAAACATCCTCCTTTTTTCCTCTCAAGTTCCCAAGAAAGAGAATACCCTCGCCAAAGTCCCCAAATGGCTCTTCTTTGGTCACCCAGAATGTCGAATAGCCAAAACATTTGTCCTTCATTATCTTGACATCGGCAGGATCAACTTTCTCAGGTCCAAGAAGCTCCATCAGCTTAAACGAGTCTATTTGGAAGCTGCTGTATGTCGGATCAACACGCGATACATTTGATGGCTGAGAAAAAGACATAAACTTCCACTCTTAGTAACACTGGTTTAAGAGATTGATTTAAACAACCAACATACAACCTACAAAATCAAGTAAGATTATTTTAGTCTTAAAAGCAATCGTTTTTCTTCTTCTGTGAATTGCATACTAATATAGATTGGCTTCACATTCTAGTTTTCGATCTTTAATTGGTACTTATTACTGAAATGGTATTCTAAAAAATTAGTGAATCTTTCACATTTCTCTACGAAATGCATAACAGAACTGTAATCGAATCCGAAATTTTCAAGTTTGCACTAAACAAATTGTAAAAACCTCAACCAAGCAGAGAAGCTATAACCAATTTACAGATGAAAACTCAAGTGATGCCCTGAACAAAATGAAATCAAGTAATATAGACTCATTCTTACACTTGATGAAACAGAAGGAGTTTTATCGGAACCGAACTCATTGCTGCTGGTGCTGGTGTTCGCGCTAGTGTTACTTCTCTCGTCATCATCTTCTTCACGCGATGCAGTTTTAACAACGGAAGAAAGGGTTTCTCCGTTTTCTCCGAAATTGTCGTCTCTGTTACCGTTTTCTTCATTGCCTAAACATTTTACAACCCTAAATCTATTACAATCCTTTCTGCAAGAGAAACAGTATCTCCGTCTCAAAGATGGAACTTTGGGCATTGTTGTCTTAGTTTTCTCCCGCTCCCGGAGATTGCTATGAAACGATCGGACTCTGATGTTAACCGCAGCTGCGAAAGCGACGCTGGTGAGAGTCCCCATCGAGTGGCGATAGAGAAAAAGAGATCAAATTTTGAAAGATAAAAGAGAAATGTGAGAACGCTTTAAAAGATAGATTAGCTCATCTCTTCTCTGGTGTGGACACAGGTGGTATCCTCTACCGGTTTCCTACCGGTTTATCACTAATACCATTTTTATCCATGGTTTTATATGAATATTGCATTTTTGGTTGAAAAATAGTAGTAATATTATTGTAGAATTATAGATAAAAATATATTTTTCTAAATTTTTATTTTAAATATAGTGTTATTAATTAAATTTTAAAAAACAACACAAATTTAATATTAAATATTTTAAAAAAAATTTAATAAAAAATTATAAATTAGAAAAAATAACCTAAATCTAATATTTTAAATTTATTTATAATTTATTTATATTAAATATATATATTTTTAAAAAATTTGTATTATTTTTGTAATTAAATTTAGAGTATTAAATTTAAAATAAATATTTAGAAAATATTATTTTATGGTATTACTCATTATTATATGGAGTAAATAACTCAAATAATTGTAATTTTTTAGACCGATGGAGTTTTTAATTATTTAAGATATCTATCTAATATAAAATAATATTTGTGTTTCAAATTTGTACTATTTATGTGAAAAGCCAGGGATAGGATGTTCTTAGAATTTAGAAAAATGAAAAGTATTTGAATAATACAAATTATTAACTTTATCATAATAAGTTTTTAAATAAATCAAAGTATATTAATATTAATTTTTGTTGAAAAAATTATTTTATTTTGTAAATATTTGAGAGTAAAAAAATTTAATATGTAAAAGTATAAAAATAAAAAACATTTAATATCTCTAATATATTAATTGAAAAATATTTTAATAAAAAAAATCTTGCATTGACGTATGATTTACAAGTATGTAATGTTGATGTGTCACATCATCAAAGCATGTTAACACAAATATTGCATAAAACATAATTTACTATATTATTTACGAAATAACACTATAAAAGTATTTAACATTATACTATATGTAAATCCAAATTATTTCGATATAAAATACAAAACACAATATATAAAAAATATTATAAATTTAAAAAAGTTAGTCAAACAAAATATAAAATAAAAATTTTGATTAGTTGAATATTTCTCACATCTATAATTTCTTATATATTTAATATATTGTATATCGAAGATATAAATAATTTAAATTCTTTTGTGTAATCTTTGTATATTTCACTTGTATAATGAATATTAAAAATTTCAAAAAAATTATTTTAAATAAAAGATAAAATATGTATGTATCTAATTTGTATTTACTAAATAAACAATTAATTATAATATTTGAAAAAATTTCTCCATATAGGGTGGTGCGAATCTAAATCTAGTTATATTTTTATTTGGTTAAAAATAAACACCTCTTAGTTTCAGTTTAATATCAATGGGTGATGTATAAAAACAATTACTATCTTTTTGCAAAAATATTATTTAATATGTGTTAAATATTTAGTAGATATAAGAGAAATGTCGAGGCACGATTATTGAAGCTGAATTTACAGTACTTATTTGGACAATTCAAGATAGATGGACGTTAAGTTACGGAAAGATAATTTTTCTAGATGACCATTTGCAGCTAAATAATTTCATCAACAAAAAAGGGATACCATTTGCAACTTCAACATTACATTCAGACGATTTTTCTTTGGATATCTAAATTTGAAACAATCAAATTTCAATATCAACCAAGATCGTGCAACAAAATGGCGGATAAGTTGGCATGGACATCTATAGATTCCTATGTCGATTAAGATTTATTTGCTTTATGCCTTCTTTTTATACCATCTATTGTAATCAATGATTCTGTTAATTAATAAAATTATGTTGGCAAAAAAAAATGAGAAACTCGCGACACAAATTTTACCCCAAATTTGCAAATTGACAAAACCTATTCATTACACTATTTTAAATACTTTTTTAATAATATGAACAACCTAAGATTTTGTACTATGAAATGTTTTTTCGTTGTTGAGAGTGCGCATCGGGTTGAGTATGTGCGCATTCGGATTCTGTTCAATATTGAAACGCTTCTGTTTTTCCAACGTGTTTTTAAATTTGGCGAAACTGAAGTGGTTTTGAAATTCCGATATGAAAAGCTTCGGAATTTTTGCACTATTTGTGGTTTCATCACCCATGAGGAATCGGAATGCTCCAATGCCGCGGGCCCTCCACCGGTTGATTCCTCCGATGACTCCGATGATTCTGATGGTGGAAATGATCTCCCATCGGGGTTACAACCACCTGTGAAACCCCTGCAAATCGGGGCCGGAGAAGAAGCCACACCTGTTGCCAAAAGACGTAAAACCAAATCAGGTTTAATAAAATTTAGTTATACCGATTGGTTAGGGAATCATACCGCTTTGGCGAAGTTAGATTCTCGGTTATCTAAACTATTTGGTTTATTTCAATATACCACTTATTATGGTAAACCAATATCAAAAGTAAACCAACCCAAATTTTTTATGTGGATGGGGTACCCATATGATTATGGGTTTGGATTTTTCAACATATGGGATGTCGTAAGTATATGGGCCCATTCGGATTTATGTCTTCAATATATAAGAAGTTTTTTGTCGAAGGTTCTGGGTTTAATTCAGTTGAGCAGACAGAATTTGAATAATGGATCTAAAGAATATGTGTTGCCTGCTTTGATGTTCATTCCTAGAACTAAAAGAAATTGTTACATCAGATCTGGGGTAGATATTGCCAAT
>JAEVFF010001653.1:0-37436 GCA_018901945.1 Pugionium dolabratum | reverse complement strand
CTCTCTCTCTTCTTCTCTCTCTCTTCTTCTCTCTCTCTTCTTCTCTCTCCTCTTCTCTCTCTCTTCTCTCTCTCTCTTCTTCTCTCTCTCCTCTCCCTATTCTTCTCTCTCTTCTTCTCTCTCTCTTCTTATTCTCTCTTCGTCTCTCTCTCTCTTCTTCTCTTTCTCTTCTCTCTCTCTCTCTCTCTCGCTGAGCACTCTACTGAAAAACGCAATTGGTCTGCCATTCTTCATTAATACTGCTCCCAACCCCATTCCTGAAGCGTCGGACTCCACCACAAACTGCTGAGAAAAATCGGGTAAGGCTAAGACGAGAGTCGTTGTTATAGCCCGTTTTAATGCTGCAAACGCCTCTTCTGCCTCAACTCCCCATTGATATTTGTCCTTCTTCAACGGGTTCATCAACGCCCTCGGTATTGTGCCGTAATTCTAGAAAAATCTCTGATAGTAACTTGTCAACCCCAAGAAGCCCCTCAATTTCCGTAGTGAACAAGGAGTAGGCCATTACACCATCGCCCTTATCTTCTCCGAATCAACCGTGACCCCAGTTCTCGAGATCACATGCCCCAAATATTCCAATTCCACTCTTCAAACTGACATTTCTTGGCATTACCGTACAATGGTGATCTCGCAGAATAGTCAATACAATGGTGAGGTGCTCCTAATGTTTCACGTCTGATCAGCTGTAAATCAAAATGTCATCAAAGAAACTAATACAAACTTCCAAAGATGTGGGCGGAACACGTCATTCGTAAGGGATTGAAAAGTAGTTGGGGGCATTGGTAAGGCCGAACGACATCACCAGGAACTCATAGTGGCCATCGTGAGTTCTGAAGGCTATCTTTGGAATGTCATCCGCTCTTACTCGTAACTGATGATACTCCGATCGCAAATCCAGCTTTGAGAAAACTTCTGCCCCGTGGAACTCATCCAATAGTTGATCAATCATTAGTATTGGATAGTTGTCGGTAACAGTAACCTTGTTGAGAGTGCGGTAATCAACGCAAAACCGCCAACTGCCGTCTTTCTTTCTGACCAGCAAAACCAGACAAGAGAAGGGACAAGCACTGGGTCTGATTATACCTGCAGCCAACATCGTCGCAACTTGTATTTCTATTTCAGCCTTTTTGAACATGAGGATACCTGAATGGCCTGATGCTGACTGGAGGCGCTCCTGTCTTGAGAATAATGGCATGTTCATGTCCTCTAGTTGGTGGTAAGCCCTCCGGTTCTGCGAAGACATCCGAGAACTTCCGGAGAATCGATAAGAATGTGGCCTCCTATTGCTCATTTTCTCCCTCAAAGCTCACTTGCTCCAATCCTCCCAGCTCAATCATCACTCCACTATCCCCTTGTATAATGGCCAATATGATATATGCACTCCCCAATTATATGAGTTTCAAGCCATTGCATCCCAATATGATATATGCACTCCCCAATTATAAGGGAAGAAAATCTGTCACAATATGCAAGTTCTACAGCTGCAACTTCAAATTCCAACAAACCCCCTCTCCACGTACTGCTAACCCGGTTCCCATGATGACCTCGTACCCCATGGTGCCACTGGTGGGTAGAGACAACCGCCTAACCAACTCAGAAGAGACGAAGTTGTGTGAGGCACCCGAGTCAATGGGTGCTACCACAACTTCTCCCTTTACCTTAGCTCGAATCTTCATGGTTTTGGCCAACGAAATGCCCACTACCAAGTTCATCAACAACTCGGCCATCTCCGCAACTTCACCCCCTCATTTTTTTGCCTCATCTTCACCTGGGTTTTCAACCCTAGTTTCGGACCCATCCTCATTGACTAAATAGACATCGAGAGCTTGAAATTAGCAATGACGTTCCCGGTTGTAACGTTCGTCACACCGGAAACATAAGCCTTTCTTCTTCCTCTCCTCAATCTCTTCCGGCGTGAATCTTCGGTTGGGAACACGACGGCTCGAGTTTCGCATGTTTGAGAAAGGAGGCCTTCCTTTTTTCTCATACAACATCATTCCCTTCTCATTAGGTTTAAGAGTTTTGTTGAATGAGGAAAATGCCCCTCCGTGTTTTATTTGGTCCCCCCGTGACATGTCACGTGTAACGTACCCACCTGCAACTGTACGAGACGCCGCTCTACTCGTCGCGATTCCTCCTGCTGTCGATTCTTCTTCTAGAATCACACAATCTTCGATTCTCAATGTTAACATCATCATCTTCTCCAACGTTTTCGGTTCATGAAGCTTTACCCAAACACGAATCTCCGGCCAAAGTCCGATGAGATACGTGGTTTCGAGCACTTGCTCCGGTTGTTTGAAGTCAAAGCGATAAACTCTCTGTTGAACTCCCTCACCGACCCATTCTGTTGAATCGTCATCAATCTTTCACACGGGTTGGATTGGTTTCCCGAGAAACTGGCCATGATTCTCGCTTTCATGTCTTCCTAGCTCCGGATTGGATTCCGGTCTCGCTCCCACCGGTACCAGAGTAATGCATCATCCTTGAAGCTCATCTTAATCGTCTGCAACTTCTCTACTTCTATAAACCCTCCTAACTCAAAATACTGGTCCATTTTTATGATCCAGTTCTCCACATGATCGCCTGCAAAAACCGGTAGCTCCAACCTCCTCGCTAAAGGTAACTTCGTGGTCTCTTGCCTCTCTTCTGTCATTGTGCCCTGAAATGAGGGTCAATGACCCATTGCTCGACTACTCGTGGTTGTCACCCCTTCTAGATTCACGATCATGCCGGAGGTTTGGCCATTATCCTCTACGACTTTTCCTCTTTCCCCTGCTCTTTTATCCGCTTCTTCAAAATGCCTTTCTAACTTGTCCAGTACGTCCAACTTACACAACTGTCTCCTCATCTCATCCATTATGATTTCCAACGTGGATATTCTCTCATCATTCCGGTGTAAGTGCTCAATAACCCTTTCCCACAATTCTTTTTCCATTGTGTCTTTCTTGGGTGGCATGTCTTTTGGTCCATATCTTAATGATCTAATACCAAGTTGATAACACTTATAATCGGATTTGTAAAAGTTTGAAAGAAATATTGATTTGATATTGATAATAGAAAGAAACAAAATTCCTCAGAGAAAGGTTTTTCAAGGAGTCTCTCCCCTCCCTTACAATATTCCCCAAACTTTCGATACCCACTCCCCATTTCTTTCTCTCTCTCTACTTATAGGATTCTCAACCCAATATATTCTACTCTTGTGATTATTTGTTCAGCCCTTAATCCTTGGCCCAATGTGTCAAGCCCACAGTAAGCTAGAAACCCAGCTCCTCCCCCCCATTTCCTTGTTCCTTAGCCACTTTGTGCTCCCTTGCATCTCGTTTTTGCATATGTATAAATAACCGGAGGGTGTGTGACGTCGTACCTATCACATTGGCCATGCCACTTACACATTGGTCGCCTTTGAAGCCATGCAAAGTTTCCTTACCTGGGTCTTCACATAAAGTTTCAAGTGAAATCATCTAACCTCAAGATTGAGAAGGTTTTTAGTGGCTTAGCTGCGGCGGCTCTCACTGTTTCAATGGTGATTCCTGAGATGGCTGAAGCCACTGGCTCTAGAATCTCAACTTCTCTCAAGAACTTTGTTAGGTATGAGGATATCCACCCATCTATATTATATACTCATCAAAACAAACCTAAGAAACAAGTTAATGGGTTGTAGGCTAAGAAGAAGAAGTCAAAAGAAAGAGTGGGAAAGTTACTTTAGTTAAATAAGTAGTAGGCGGGTATGTAGGCGAAACAATTAGGGGCACAAGGAGAGAATAGTTGTTTATTTCTTTTTATAGTTTGTAATCAGGTAGAGGAGGGGATATGAGATATCATCATACTAAAAATAGGGGAGAGGAGAATGCTCTATTAAACCATTATCAAACTCTTGTATTGAATTCTTTGTTTTGATACAAGTGTTGTTTTTAATCTTGATCCTATTCTTAACAAATTGGTATCAGAGTACTTTTCTGAGACAATGGTGAAGAAGAACGAACAAGGGAGATCGACTTAGTGTGCTGGATCACTTGGAGGACAAAATGCAACAAGATCTCAATAGGGTGATCGACCTGGAGAGGACCGTAGACGAGATTAAACAACAACTAGATTGACTAAGAGTGCTGGATCGCTTGGAAGAGATGATGAGCCAAGGGAGAATCCGATCGATTCTTACTGGAAAGACATTGCTCACGGATACACCCAGAAAAGACAATGAACTCAGCCTAACAACACCATAAAGAATTTCGGTAGGAAGATGGGGGTGAAGGATCCAGTGATACTAACCTGTTACCGAATTCCAGGACAAAATCATTCACTCGGAATCTGGAGATGCATGTGTTTGACAGAGAAAACGTCGAAAATTGGGTATTCTGCTTAGAGCAATATTTTAGATGGGGGAGTTTTTGGAAAAAGAAAAACTCAAGGTGGCGAGCATGAGTTTGGCTGGTGAAGCACTTGAGTGGTTCCGATGGGAGAAAGATCTCGATGGTCAAACACTGGAGTGGTTCCGATGGGAGAAGGATAAAAATCCATTCCAAAGTTGGGCTCACATGAAGGCATGGGTGTTAGAAAATTTCTCACCAGGGGGATGACAACCCCGGATGAGAGGTTACTGACGCTTATACATGATAGCTTGGTGCACGAATACTACAGAGAATTTAAGCTGCTCGCATCACATGACCTAGATATTCAGGAGAAGGTGTTAGAGAAAATCTTCTTGATTGGGCTACTACCAACAATCAGGTCCGGCGTGAAGCTTTTCGAGCCGAGAAACCTTGTCAGGATGATGTTAATGGCAGTTGGAGTGGGGATGTAGAAGCGGGCGGGGGTAATCTCAAATTTTAGTGGAGACAGTCGCTTCACGGCACTAGGAAGAAGAGAAGGGCCTGAGGGTCGGCTGGAGAAAATGGGCCCGAGGCCCAATTGGGGAAAATCGATTGGGGCCTGTCACAACCACACAACCCAAATCACAAAACCCTAGAGCCCAAGGGAGTAGGCGTAGTGCAAGAGTGCGAGCTCGCCTTTCTCAGGTGAAAAATCGGCGACAGTCTTATCAGCGGCTCTCAAAGGTGGAAATTGAAGATAGAAAGGCGCGAGGTCTATGTTTCTGGTGTGATGAGAGATGGACGACCGATTAAAAATATTTATAATATGAGCTACAAGCATTCATGGTGCGCACGGATGAAGCCGAAGTACGTGTTTGCGAGCAGGAAAAGGATCCAGAAGTCGAAGGAGGAGACTCTGAGGAGACAACGGGGCTAGCAAAATTGTAATTCAACACAATGGTGAGACTCTCTTCGCCCCGCATCATCAAACTCAAGCGAGAAGTCCTCGGAAGAAGTGTGATAGTGATGGTGGATAGCGGGGCGACGCAAAACTTTGTGTCAAATGCCTTAGTGCACCATATTGACCTCAAAACCGAACAACAACAAGATATGGCATGCTCCTTGCTATCAAATTAGCTGTAAAGGGAGATGGGGTGTGTCGTGGGCTGTAATTGCAGCTGCCCTCTACAATGATTACAACTCATTTCCTGCCAATCTAGCTGGGTAATGTAGAAGTCATCCTTGGGATGCAATGGTTAGAGACGCTTGGTTCCATGGAGGTGAATTGGAAACTTCAAATAATGAAATTCCAGAAGTAGGGAATGAAATTCCAGGATGGGGAACCAGAGCTTTGCACCACCATGGTTTCTCTCAAATATATATATGAAAATCAGTCCAACAATGGAAAAACGGAGTGTTGATCGATTATGGCGAAGAAGAGCAAGAAGATAAAATCGCAGAAAAAGAAGTTTCGGTGGAAATCCGAGACCTCTTGGAGCAGTACACGGAGGTGTTATGAGAACCTCAGGGCCTGCCTCCATTGCATGACCACGAACACGTGATCATGCTAAAGCAAAGAAATGAGCTGGTGAAAGTATGACCCTTCCGCTACCTAAAAATCCAGAAGGAGGAAATTGAAAAGCAAGTGAAAGCTATGTTGGCAGCGGGTATAATCCAACCGAGTGCAAGTCCATTCTCTAGTCTTGTGTTACTAGTGAAGAAGAAGTATGGAAGTTGGCGCTTTTGCGTCGAATACCGAGCGCTCAACAAGGTCACAGTGCCGGAAAGGTATTTGATACCGGTGAACGGTTAACTTCAGGATGAACTGCATGGAGCCGATGTATTTTTGAAATTGGATTTGCGTTCAGAATACCCTTAACGGCATTACTCTGGAAAGAGAGCTTTAGTTGGAACGAAGAAATATCAGCCGCTTTCCAACAGTTAAAAGATGCCATGACTTCGATGCCCGTACTAGTTCTACCCAACTTTGAACTAATGTTCGTACTGGAAGCTGACGCCTCCAAGCACGGACTGGGTGCGGTACTCATGCAGAATCAACAACCGATAGCCTATTAAGTCGTGTTTTGTCTGATAGGGAGAGATTAAATCCATATATGAGAAAGAATTGATAGCAATTGTTCGAAATACAAAATAGCGACTTTTCTGCTTGGCCGGCAGTTTTTGGTTCGCACAGACCAGAAGAGTTTTTGGTTCGCACAGACCAGAAGAGTTTCCAGTTCTTGTTGGAGCAAAAGGAGGTGAGTCTAAAATACCAAAAATACTTACTAAATTGATGAGCTTCATTTTGACATTCAGTACAAACGGGACAGAAAAAACAACACATCCAATACTCTTTCACGGTTTGGGGCACATGCCATGTTATGCGCATTGACGATACCAGTAGGGGTGCAACTCTAGGAACTCGACCAGCAAGTCGAGGAAGACCCGATCCTTAGTGTTATTATCCAGGAGCTAAAACAAGGATCAGAGGCCCATCCGGGATACACATGGGTTCAAGGTAGATTGCTCTTCAACGGGAAGCTGGTAGTGCCCCTTAATTCAAACATGATTATTGTCATTCTTCAAGACTTTCATGATGGAAAAACTGGAGGGCATGCAGGGGTTTTGAAAACATAGCGAAAAATAACGGATTTATTTTTTTGGCCGAGAATGATGACAAAATTTTGCAGGTACGTAGCTTCTTACCATGTTTGTTAGTGGCAGAAATACTCCACCCTGTCTCTACAAAGATTGTTGCAGCCATTACCCATACCAGAACGCATTTGAGAAGATGTTAGCATGGAATTCATTGACGGGCGGCCAAAATCAGAAGGTTATGACTCAATTTTTGTGCTGGTGGATAGGCTACAACCATTTTATCGAATTACGACACCCCCTACACCACCGTCGATATAGCCAAGGGGTTCCCACTAGAAGTGGTATGCTTGCATGGGTTCTGACAAATAGTCGTTTCCAATCGAGACCACATTTTTATGAGCGGGTTTTGGAGGGAGCTATTCTGCCTTTCAAGTACGTAACTACGTTACAACATGTCTTATCATCTGTAGTTGGACGGCCAAACTGAAGTGGTCAACCAAATTCTTGAGACCTACCTTTGTTGTTACGTCGGTGAGACGCCAAAAATGGAACATTTCTTTCATGGGTCGAGCTATGGTACAATTCCCAAAATCATACCACCATTAGAATGATGCTTTTCCGGGCAGTATACAGGAGGGATCCACCCGGGTGCGTACGATACGAGCCAGGCACTAACAACTACAAGGAACTAATGGATCAACTAATTAAATGTGAATGTGTTTTGGATCAGCATTTTCAAGGGCACCTCCTGAAGGCACAACAACTCATGAAGAAGACCGTAGATAAGAAAAGACGTGACGTGCAATTTGAGGTGGAAGAGTGGGTTTCTCTCAAAGTCCGACCCTACCGGCAATGTACATTGAGTCGCTGGACGAATCAGAAACTCGTGGCTCGATACTATGGTCCATACGAGATAGAAGCAAGGGTGGGAGCGGTGGCATATCGTCAAGTTACCTTTTTTAGCACATATACACAACATCTTTCACATGTATGTGCTCAAGAAGGTGCTGGGGCAAGGTGGGCAGTGTTCTCCACTTCCACTGCAACTCAAGGCTGAAAGAATCCTTGCAATAGAACCGGAGGCAATAAGAGAGAAGCGGCTAAATCCAGAAGTTGGACATGAAGAGTTATTGGTCAAATGGACTAGTTTGGAGGAACATGAGAACTCGTGGGAGCTCAAGAAAAACTTAGATAAGCAATTTCTAGAATTTGATCTTGAGGATAAGATCATTTTTCAAGAGGAGGGGGGGGGGGGGGGGGATTGATGTTAGATATGAAGATACCCACCCACCCATATTATATATTCATCAAAGGAGACATAAAAAACAAGTCAATGGACTCTAAAGATGGGATAAGAGATTGTAGCCAAAAGTAAGAATGGGAAAGTTACTTCAGTTAAAATAAGCAACAAGAGGGCACGTGGGCGAAACAGTTAGGGGTGCAAGGAAAGAAGATTCGTTTCTTTCTTTTTATAGTTTTTAATTAGGTAGAGGAAGGGATATCATATATCATCGTACTAAAAAATAGGAGAGTGGAGAATGCTCCATTAAATCATTCTCAAACTCTTGTATTGAATTCTCTATTTTAATACAAGTTTCATTCTCAATCTTGATCTTATTCTTAACAAATTTCTGGCTCAACATTCTAGCTGGAGTCACCGTGGTGTTTACGGTTATCATCGATGTGGTCATTGGTAGGGATGTTAATATGGATTTTCAAATCCATCCTAATCTAACCTTATATTAATTCCGCCCTAAATTAACCCTAACCTTGTTTTAGTCCATCAATATTTAAGAAATATGGTTAACTCTTTGTAATCCATTTTAAACCTGTTAATTTTTCTATCCTTTTTTATATATGTTTATGATAGAACATAATTATTTTTATATTCGAAGTATATATAAATCTTGTATAAATTAAATTATTAGTCTTTTAAATTAAAAAAAAAAATTTATTTTGCGATTTTGACGAAAATATGTTATTTTATGATTTTTGCGAGAAAATATTATTTTACGGTTTTGAAAAACATGTCATTATGCGTGTTTGACAAACAATGATGTTTTGAGTTGAAACGAAAAAACGTTATTTTGCGTTTTGAAAATAATAAGTTATTTTAAGTTTTTGCAAATTTGACAAAAACGATATTTTCTATAATTTTGGTAAGAAATTTTATTTTGCTTACGTTATTTTACATTTTTTCAAAAAAATATCATTTTAAAATTTGGTGAGAAAATGCTATTTTGCATTTTTGTCGGAAAAATGATATTTGTGTTTGGCAGAAAACATTATTTTCAATATTGATAAAAAATATTATTTTCAGTTTTGATGAGAAATATTAGTTTACATTTTTGGTATTATTTTGTATTTTTGGTAAAAAAAAATGTTATAGTTTTGAACAAAAAACACTTAATTAAAAATTAAGTAAGGAAATTAAGATATAATAGAATTAACTTTTTTTAACTTTAATATTTTAAATCCAGGCCTAAATTAACCATATAATTTTTTATATAATAATTCAAAGTTATGATTTACAAATATTTTAACGGATTGGATTAATCCTAAACATTTAAACTTATTTTAACATCCCTAGTTATTCATTGGTGTCTCAGCCCTGTCAAGAGAAGCTAATTAGCGAGAGACCCTGTCAAGAGAAGCTAATTAGCGAGAGAGAAGAGAAAAAAATTTCTCTATCATTGTCTTGTAGAATTGATTATTTTATATTTGTGAATTCATATGATTATAGTAGGAGATAGTATGTGAATATTGGCAAATACATTTATTATCAATTAGTTTTTAATTATCAATTAGTTTTTAACTAGATTCATATCCACGCCATATGTAGGAAAAAATCTTCGCAAATTATATTTTATTAGTAAATATAAATTAAATATTTATATAATTTTAAATTTTATTTAAAATTACTTTTACATTAATTTTTGTATATACAAATTAAGAAAAGAAAAATAATTATTTTTTACGAATTTAATAGTATTTTTTTGTTAGTTTAATAAAATATATTAATTATATAACCAAATTAATAACAATGATATATTTGTAATTATTCTAATAAGTTAAACTCATTTATATATTTATTTAAAATTTACTTTAGTGATGACACGCCAGCATGGTATTTCTGTTAATGACACGTCAGCATGGTATTTCTGTTAATGACACGTCAGAGTAAAGTTATTTTATTAAAATGTTTCTCAAATAATGTATTTACGGTAGTAACTTAAATCTATTTATATTTATTTGAAATTATTTATAAATTAATGTATAAAAAATTAAAGAAATAAAAAGTATTGTTTTTGCAAATGTAATAGTATTTTTCAGTTAGTTGAATAAATTATATTTATTCTCTAACCAAATTAATATCAGTGGCATGTATTGTAATTATTCTAATAAGTTAAACCCTTTTATATATTTAACCTGAAATTCCATGTGGTGTTGATACGTCAGCATGATATTTTTGTTATTAACACGTTAAGATAAGGTTATTTTATTAAAAAGTTTCTCAAATAATATATTAGAGATTGTAATCCATAAATGCTATTATAGTTAGATTATACGCTACCAACCCAAACCGAAATCAATTTTGTTTATGAAGGAAACTCAAGTGATCTGATTTGAGCATTACAAGAAAAAAATTGATTTGCCCTTTTATTTTATGACTACAAATGCGACTTCATAGCGATTACACCAAAAATTGGCGCAAATGAGTCGATATTTAGGAACTTTACAAAACAGCCAATGTTTGGTTGCTAATTTGCTACTTTTGTACGAGTCATATACAACCACCTGCCATAGTCGAATTAGAGTCATCAATTTGCAATGTATAGTATACTCGCAAAGTCGGTGACGCTAAATAGTAATAATATTTGTGACTAATATGCGAAGGTTGTGTTGGTAGCTAAAAAATCACTATTTAATGGTTAATTACTATAAATAAAAATGTTTTTCGTATTAATAGGGTATTTGTGTCTACCATATATGACTCAATATAAGAGTCATAACTGAGGCTCGAGTTAGTCACAAAGTAATAGATAATTTTTTGATATATACCCAATCTATAGTGCTCCCTTATTTGGAATAAAGAAAACAAATTTACAAATATAATGTTAGAATCACAGTAACTGCAAAAGAATAGAATGTACAATAGGATCCACATAGAAATAAAAAATATTTCGACCCAGTATGTTGTCGGAATTGAATAGTTCATTAGTTTTGAATAGTTCATTAGTTTTGCAAGTAATCACACAATATAAGTGATTAATTACAAAAATATAAATTTATTTAGAAATAAAAAATTTGGAATCATATGTATATTAAATGATTTATGTCAAATTATTATTTTTGTTATAAGCAAGAGACAAGATAAAAGTTTCGGAATACATATACTAATTATAATACATATATAATAAATTGGATTATAGATAAAAAATATAAGTAGCTAATACATTGAATATTTAAAATTGGATTAAAGAAAAGAAACTATATATACAAAAAAGAAACTTTGTATAGAGTATATATGTGGCGGGTCAAAATCTCTCTCTCTCTATACATATAACTAACAAAAAAATACTATTAAATTCATAAAAAATAATTAGTTTTCATTTCTTAACTTATATATACAAAAATTCATGTTAAAAATAATTTTAAATAAAATTTAGAATTATATAAATATTTAATTTATATTTACTAATAAATTAAAATTTACGAATATTTTTCTCCATGCATGCGTGGATATAAATCTAATATAATATAAATGGAAAGATATAACTGAATGAACCACATTGTAAAGTTCAACATTAACAAAGAGACCCGGTTCGATTCTAGATGGGTTCTTTTAAAAAAATTAAACTGTTTACGACGAACTAGTGAATGCAATATTTTAGAGTTTAAGGTAGTGTTTCCAACTACGTGATCACAAAAGAATTGCAAAATATGAACTAATCTATCGCTAAAACTTATATTTTGCGACTAATTTTGGAATAATATGTTTTGGCTCATAATAATATGTTTTGGCGTAATGTATTATTTGAGACTACAAAGCAATTGATTTTCCATTAGAAGTTGATGATGACATCAATACTACCTCAATAGAAGCTCAGTAAAAACTCATTAATATACCTATTATAATACAAGCTCCAATAATAATATCAGCTACAACAAACCTTAATAAAGTGTTAAAATGTTCAACAATTTTGTGGAGAGTCTCATAATAATCATAGAAGATGGAGGATTGCATGAAACTAAACTTACTAGAGAATTAAGAAGTATACTATGAACAACTAAATACTATACAATTTCACTCCTTCTAGTTTTACAAGGCTTCAGAGATACAACCTTGTTAATCATTGTTAAACAAACTTAAGAAGACATTATAAGGAGGTACAAGAGACCAAGATGCGTATTTAAAATTCTTATGTTTCAATTAACAAGTTTATTTGTTTGTTTTTGCAGGAATGTGGCTGTTAAGTTTAAAAGTCTTTATTTATCATTAGGTCCTAATGTCTTGTTGTTATTTTCACAAGTCCTTCCATTATAATGTATTTTCAGCCCTAGAAGACACATGCTGCTGGACTAGTATATAAAGTCCCTTCTCAGCATGTAATCATTTAAATTTTATGAAATAAAAACCTAATTTTTCTTCCTTTGAAAGGATCGGACGCCTCCAGCCTTCTCGGGTGAGAATCTTTGAAACTTGAGTGTTCTAGACTTATCACATACTTTCCATAATCTGTGTGGCGTCTCTCGATCCATCTCTCTACTTAATCCTCACTTAGATCTTGTAGAAAGTGCTTTACAGCCAGATGAAGGGTCACCATCAATTGTTCACAACCTATCACTCCTAAATCTATAAAAAGTATTGTACAGCCAGCTAGAGCCTCTCCAGCAGTTCCCCTTGCTCAAACAAGCCTTCTTATTCCTGTATCATCTGGTATCAGAGCTTAATCGCTCCTATTCAAGTTTATCTACCCCATTTTCGTTTTACTCTATCATTTCCTTCTTAACTTGCAATCAAACTGCATCTCTTTATAAAATCCATAAAAATCGAACCCCAATATGTTCTTTTTGTGTGTATAAAACCAGTAATATCATTAGTTATTGATAGCTTATATTGCTGCAATTAGATCTGTCGATTTTTAGTTGTTTTGATTGTGTCTATTTGACTTCCTTGCTGTTGCAACTAGATCTGTCAATTTTCAGTTGTCTTTTTATTGTGTCTATTTGACTCCCTTTGCTGTTGTAACTAGATCTCACTTGTTTTGATTGTGTCTATACGACTTCCTTTGTTGTTACAACAAGATCTGTCGATTTTCAGTTGTTTCTGAAATTGTATATTCGACTTCCTTTGCACTTGATATTTTGTTTAGTGTGAGACAAATTGTGTGACTATGAGAGAACCAATAAATGTGAATGTTGCTCATATGCTTGCTGCTATTCAGATTCATATTCAGAACCTAGGAGATAGCATGACAAAAATATAACAACCACCACCAATTCATAGAAATCTTATCAGAAATATGAATGCCCAACATGTGAATCATGAAGAGGATGAAATAGCTGACTTAAAAGATGATATTCCACTAGAACCTGATCATAATCTTAGACCAAGAAGACAATATCAACGTGACAGAGATAAAGTAGAAGAAGCTTGGCATGGAAACACCGACGTAAAGCTCACGGAAACAATCTTGCTGGAAAGATTAATCCAGATGCCTACCTTGATTGGGAAAGGCGTATAGAATATTACAACTACTCAGATCATAGAAAAGTGTCTCTAGTAGCTACCCAACTCAGTGAATGCGCTCTAGCTTGGTGGGTCAGAGATGTGTCTGAAAGAAAAAAAAGTAGACATGGTGAGATCAGTACTTGGGAAGACATGAGGTTTCAACTAAGACGGAGATATGTCCTTGCATACTATTACATAGAGTTGCAGAAGAAATTTAGAAAAATAACTCAAGTATCTAAATCTGTTGAATAATATTTTGATGAATTTGAAATGCTTAGAAACAGGTTGGAGACTAAAGATTCAAAAGAAACTTTGCTGGCTCAATTCCTATATGGTCTGCAAGATCGAATTTCTAGGAAAGTGGAGAGACAAATCTATCATAATCTGGATGAGTTACTGCATATTGCGGTTCAGGCGGAGCATCACATAAAAAGAAAGACTAATTCAGCAAACTGTAGCAAGTTTACATGGAATCGAAAACCTCAGAAGGTTCTGGACAAAGAAAACGCCATTGACACAGAATCCAGATCAAGAACTCGATAGCTAAAACGTCGAAAAACAACAAACCAGAACAAAGTAAAACTCCAACTCAAAGATCTCGTTACATAACCTGTTTTAATTATCAGAGAAAAAGCCACTATGCAAGAAAATGCCCAAACCAGAGAGTTATGATCATTAAATCAAATAGCAAATATAAATCTCAAGATGAAGAGGAGTATGATCTAGAAAGCTCTGAGCAAGAAGTTGTGGATTATCCTGACACCGGAGAGCTTCTAGATACAAGGAGGTCTTGGCTATTTTTGAACCAGAAACTATACAAAAAGAAAATATTTTTCATTCTCGGTGCACAATATACTCTCAGATATGTAGCTTGATCATAGATGGTGATTCTTGTACTAACGTCGCCAACAAGTATTTGGTTGATAAGCTAGAGTTACAAAAGACAAAGCATCCTCGACCATACAAGCTCAAATGACTGAGCGATAAAACTGAGCTCAAAATCGCAAAACAAGTCACCATACCATTAAGCACAAGCAAATATGCATATCAAGTTGTGTGTGATATGGTGCCTATGCAAGCTAGACATATACTTCTAGGTCGTCCATGGCAATTTGACAAAGAAGTATCATACAATAGTTGCACCAATCACTATACCTTCATGCACAATAACAAGAAACATAGCTTAGCACTTTAACTCCGCATGAAGTGCATGAGATGCAACGAACTCTGTCTAAAGTAGAAAAGCTAAATAAAACTAACTTTTATGTAACACCTGCCACTGTTTTGAGATCTCTTGATTCTAAAGAACAGGTGCTACTAATATCTTTAAAGAAGTGTTGTTTTCAGGACAAGAAAAGGAGAAACTCCCTGCTGTTACTTTAGAGCTTCTTGACAAATTCACTGATGCTTTCCAGAAGAAACCAGCAGGATTGCCACCTATAATAGGAATCGAGCATCAGATTGATCTTGTTCTTGGAGCATCTTTGCCAAACCGAGCTGCCTATAGAGTGAATCCAAAAGAACCAAAGGAGCTGGAAAAACAAGTAAAAGATTTAATGTCTAAGGGCTATATCCGAGAAAGTCTAATCCCATGTGTTGTTCCTGATCTTGTAGCGCCTAAGAAAGATGGAACTTGCAGAATGCGTGTTGATTGTAAAGGAATCAACAATATAACTATCAAATACCAACATCCAAATCCAAGACTTGATGACATGCTAGATGAACTCAATAGAGCAGCTATCTGCTTAAAAATTGATCTAAGAAGTGGATATCATTAGGTGAGAATGAAAGAAGGGGATGAATGGAATACAATGTTTAAAACCAAACAAGAATTGTATGAATGGCTAGTCATGCCATTTGGACTCACAAATGCTCTAAGTACATTCATGAGACTCATGAACCACGTCCTTAGAGCATTTATCTGTAAGACCAACATAAGAGAAGGCATTTAACGAACTGAAAGATAGCCTCATACATGTACCTGTTTTGGTACTTCCTAATTTTGATAAAACCTTTGAAATTGAATGTGATGCTTCTGGAACACGTATAGGAGTTGTCCTAATGCAAAAAGGAAAACCAGTGGCTTACTTTAATGAGAAACTTAGTAGAGCTTAACTTAACTATCCCACATATGATAAAGAGTTCTATGTTTTGGTAAGGTCTCTTGAAACTTGGCAACATTACCTACTGTCAAATGAGTTTGTTGTTCATACACATCATGAGACACTCAAGCACTTAAGAAGACAAACTAAGCGTAAGAAGAGGCATGCAAAGTGGCTTGAGTTTGTGGAGACTTTTTCCTATGTGATCAAATATAAGAAAGGTAAAAATAACATTGTGGCTGATGCATTACCCAAGAGACATGCTCTCATCAGCACAATAGAAACTAAGATTATGAGATTTGAACACATCAATGCAACGTTTGAGACTGATCTAGATTTTCAAGAAATGTTTAAAGAGACCAACAAGACTGCATTTGATATATTTGATCAACATGATGGATTTTTGATTAAGGAAAAACGTCTTTGTATTCTTCAGGGATCAATGAAAGAACTATTAATTGGAGAAACTCATGGAGAAGGACTCATGAGACATTTTAGCCGAGATAAGACATTGAGTGTACTTATGGAATATTTCTACTGGCCACATCTAAAAAAAGATGTTGAAAGATTCTGTGCTAAGTGCATCACTTGCTTGAGAGCAAAATCCAAGTCACACCTCTATGGTTTATATATGCCTTTGCCCATTCCTAACCTACCTTGGGTAGATATCTCTTTGGACTTTGTCTTAGGTCTGCCGAAGATCAACCACAAGGATTCTATCTTTATAGTTGTAGACAAGTTCTCAAAGATGGCTCATTTTATACCATGTAACAAGATTAATGATGCTACACAAATAGATGATCTTTTTTTTTAAAGAAGTAGTGCGCCTACATGGAGTTCCCATAACAATCGCTTCAGATCGGACACCAAATTTCAAAGCCATTTATGGAAGATCTTATGCAAAAAGTTGGGAACTAAGATGCTCTTCTCAACTATTTGCCATCCACAGACTGATGGTCAAACAGAGGTAGTAAACCGAACTTTTTCAACATTGTTAAGAGCCACGGTCGGTAAAAATCTAAGAAACTGGTTGTCTTGCTTACCTTACATTGAGTTTTCTTATAATTATGCCAAACATTGTGCAACTAAAATTTCTTTTTTTCAAGTGGTTTATGGATTTACTCCTTTACCTCAAGATGTTATGTCTAGTGAAGGAAAAACCAAGGTAGATTATGTTAAGAAGATTCATCAAAAGGTCAAGGACAACTTGGAAAAGAAAACTGAGCAGTACACAAGAAATGCAGATAAACACCAAAAAGATACATCATTTGAACCTAGAGATTGGGTATAGTTGCACATGAGACATGAAAGATTCCCCAATCAAGGGAAATCCAAGGTTCCCCAAGAGGAGATAGTCTTTTCGTGTTTGTTTGTTTTTATAGGAATGTAATTGTTAAATTTAAAAATCTTTTATTTGTTAGGTCCTAATGTTTTGTTGTTATTTTTGGTTTACTACTTCTATTATAATGTATTTTCATCCATAGAAGACATCTACTGGTGAAGTAGTATATAAAATTATTTGTCTGTGATTATTTAAATTTTATTAAATAAAAATCTAATTTTTCTTCCTTTCAAAGGAGCTGATGCATCCATTATCTTTGTGTGAGAATCCTTGAATCCAATGGTTTAATGGCAACTCAGTACACTGTAAAAATCTACATTACCAAAGGGATAGTGTTTTGTGACCAACCCATGAGCTGCAATATTTAAGCGTTTATGATAGTGTTTGAGACTATGTGGTCAAGGGATCGTAAAATATGTAACTAATCTACTATTATGTATTATATTTTACAATCAAATTACGACTAATTTCAAAATAATACGTTTTGACGTTTACGGTATTATTTGAAACAACAAAGCAACTGATTTTCCATTTTGAGTTACAATGAAATTGGAAATTTTGCCACTAAAGAGTGACTCTAATTGCAATTTTGTGCAACTAATTTGTGGGTTCTCATTACGAAAGGAATAGTATTGTAGCATAATATTGTCACTCCATTGCAACTATAATCTTCATAACTGTCAGCAATCTATTCACAAAAATTTACACTCATTTGATACTCTAAAAAAATGATAGTCACAAATAAGTGATATAAGTTTACGATTATTTTGCGACTCGAAAATAAATAAATTTAACCGATTTAAATGAAAATTAATCATATAATACGATATTTTCGAAATTAATAGTTAAACAAACTATTATTTCAAAAAACGTTTGAAAATATTATATATAAAAAATTTAGATAAAATTTGATTAATATATAAAAGGTAGATATAATCTATTTATTAATAATTGATTTTGAGTTAAATTTACATATTTTTAATATAGTAATTAAAATGAACTCTTTTAGAAACCGTGCCAAAGCAGTGGCACATACGAAATATCAACAAGTGTGTTGGTTTTCTTATATGTTGTCGAGTATAGCTGATGTTAAAAATTTTATAGACTATTTTTTTTAAAAAACATTTTGAATAAAAAAGAATAAAGAAAAGACACGAAAAACAATTTTATGAAATTAAAAAGAATATTATTTTAAAATAACATATTTTTAAGTTTTTATTTTAAATTTAGTATTTTAAATTTTAAATTTCAAAAATAGCACAAAATAGTTTTTAAAATACATATTTATCATAAATAAATTATAATATAATTAAAATAATATATTTCAGTTGTTTTTTTTTAATTTAGGATTTATTTTTTTCTTATTAAAAAGAAGTTTAAAAGTATTTTAATATTAAATTTGTGTTATTTTTGGAAGTTTAAACTAATGGTACTATATTTAAAAAACAAAATTTTAAAAATATTATTTTTGTTATTTTTCCAATTAAAAACGCATATTAAAAACTTTTAATAAAGTAAAAAAGTTTAGGAAAATAGTTTTATATAAAATTCAGCAAAACCACGTAGTTAAATAACATATATCATGTAAAACGAACTAAAACTTCATTCTTTAATCTCTCTAACTTCCTTCATAAGTATTAAAAATAATATCCAACATCTTAAAGTTTTTTTTGTTGGCAATTCATGATAATTAAAAATAATTTTAAATAAATATATAAAAGATACGGCACAATCAACGCGTTATCAATTAGTTTTAAATTAGAAATTGATGTAATTTAACTTCCTACTATAATCTGATCCAAATTGTCCAACCTGATCCAAGATCAGTCCGATCAAAAATTGGTCTTATCAAAATTGGTTCGGCAAAAATTGATAACGTAAATTTATATCTGAATACCAAGATTAATGGTTAAAAATGAGCGTATTAGAAAATAATATCACACATACAATTTGTTTTCAAATGCAAAACTAATTTCTATATAAACTATTTTGTAAAACTAACCCATGAAGATAATGAAATTACAAATCTCTCTTTATGACATAAAAATAATGTAAAAATATCAATTACGTTACAGTATCTGTGAAGTTTGCGAACTTAACGAGAAGTCTGTATTGTATTTTTGTTTATATAACAGATTTCTCGAAAAGTTTGCATTACTAGAAAATAGTCATTTTGCCACTGCAATTTGCAACCACATTTGTGGTCTCAAATTTTGCGACTCAGTTCGACGTTTTTGCAACAACACGCAGATAGTTGCAAATTGGTCGCACTTGTGCGATTAAAATCCGTAGTCGCATGTGCTAGACCCATATTATGGTCGTAATTTGGTCGCAAAATTTGCGACCAATATACAACCATAGTTGGAGTGGCACTTCAGTCACAAAGTGGTGGCTAAACGACAACGTGGAAAACATGTGCGTAGTAGGTATGCCTACAAATAAGCGACCACACTACTGTGGTCGCAAAATAGTCGCAAAGTAGTGGCAAAGTAGTTGCAAAATCTTATATATATATATATATCATAACTCTTCTCCCATTTGTAGAATAAAAAAATTCAAACATGTTGGAGTGGCACTTCAGTCACAAAGTGGTGGCTAAACGACAACGTGGAAAACATGTGCGTAGTAGGTATGCCTACAAATAAGCGACCACACTACTGTGGTCGCAAAATAGTCGCAAAGTAGTGGCAAAGTAGTTGCAAAATCATATATATATATATATATATATATATCATAACTCTTCTCCCATTTGTAGAATAAAAAAATTCAAACATGTGGAAGAATTTCAATAATTTGAGAGATTGGATGTACAAAAATATTGATAATCAAACAAGAAATATATCAGCGGAATTTTCACAAGGCATGAAGCAGTTCATGAGTTTTGTAAGTAGTCAACCAATAGTTCAAAATAGTGGAGGTAAGTTTGTTTGTCATTGTATTAATTGCAAAAATGATAAATTTCTTCCGGAGTGCAAAATTTGGAATCATCTGTATAGTCGAGGATTTATATCAAATTATTATGTTTGGTATAAACATGTAGAATAAATGAATGTTGAGTTAGACACGAGTAGTCATTGTGATGATGTCTATAGAAATCATGGAGGTACATGTGGTACTAGTGAAGAACAATAAGTACATCCGGTAATAGATATGTTGAAATGGTGACGGATGCATTTCGTGTGACTGCGACTGATGAGTACCATAATCATAACGAGAAATGCTTTAATAATAAAGAAGAACCTAATTTAGAAGTACAAATTTTTTATAACATGTTAGAAGCTGCGAAAAATCTATTGTATAATGGTTGTCATGAACAGCACTCACAATTATCTTTAGCTGCTCAGTTCATGAACATTAAGTCTGATCTTAATCTTGATGAAAAATGCATGGACTCTTGGACCATACTGTTTACTGAATATTTTCCCGAGGAGACTGATGCAAAATTTAGGATGAAAAATGAAAAAAACTGAACGAAAAACTGATGCAAAATTTAGGATGAAAAATGAAAAAAACTGAACGAAAAACTGATGAAAAATTTAGGATGAAAAATGAAAAAAACTGAACGAAAAACTGATGCAAAATTTAGGGTTCCCATTTTATACAATTAACGTGTGTGTTCACAACTGTATGATCTTTTGGCAAGAAGATAAAAGGAAAAATATAAATTTTGTGACTCCTCCTAATATAAGCCAAGCGAGGGTAGGACAATAATATCTTTCAGTCATATGTGGTGTTTACCTATAGGCGACAGACTGAAAAGAATGTATTAAAGCGAGAAAACTGCAGCAGAAATGAGGTGGCATGCAGAGCATCCATATGATGGTGTGGAGTGGAAAAGTTTTCAATATCTACATCCAAGATTTGTTGCTAAATCTCAAAATGTTTATCTTGGCTTATGTACTGATGGGTTCAATCCATTTAGGATGTTTCGTAATCATTCATTATGATTGGTGATTATCATTCTATGTAACTTGCCACCTGATATGTGTATGACGAAAGAGTACTTGTTTCTTACAATTCTGTTCGGGACCTTAATCATCCGTGCACTAGTCTGGATATATTCTTCGACCTTTGATTGATGAACTGAAAGAATTTTGGTTTACATGAGTTGAGGCATACGATGTGTTTTTGAATCAAAATTTCAATTTAAAAGTTGTGCTATTGTGGACGATAAACGATTTTTCAACGTATGGAATGTTGTCCAATTTGTATGGATGATACCAAGGATGGACAAGGCATGGTAGATTCTCTTGTCAAATTTGTATGGATGATACCAAGAAATTTCAATTACCAAATGGTATAAAGACGTGTTGGTTTGATTCTCATAGAAGGTTTCTTCCTAAGGATCATTCGTTGTGGAAAAATAAAATAATTTTTTAAAGGGCAAGCATGTTTTGAATGACTATCCACCATAATAATTGACAGACAAACAAGTTTTATACGAGCGAATAAAATCTGTCAATCTTTTAAGAACATCTGACCACAGTGAAAATGTTCATAAATCAAAACATGAAGGATATGGAAGCTGGCATAATTGGCACAAAGAAAGCATATTTTGGGAGTTGTTGTACTGGACGGCTCTTAACCTACGACATAATCTTGATGTGATGCATATAGAGAAGAATTTCTTCGATAACATCATAAATAATATTATGAATGTCAAAGATAAATCAAAAGATACAATTAAGTCAAGGGTGGACATTACAAAGTTTTTCTCTCGAAAAAAGCTGCACATGGATGGTCAGGGTTATGCTCCATTCCCTATATTTAGATTTACAAAAAGCCAAAAAATGCTTATTGGAATGTGTAAAAAATGAGGTTAAATTTCCGTACAGCACCGCGGCAGATTTAGCGAATTGTGTGGGTATGGATGAACTAAAGTTTTCGGACATGAAAAGTCATGACTGTCTTGTTTTTATGGAGACTCTCCTGCCTTTTATATTTACAGAACTTTTACCACGAAACGTTCATATGGTATTATCAGATATATACGATTAAACATATTTTATTTTTGACATATATCTAATAATAATAAGTTCATGTATTAATAACTTGTTTCAAATTTGAGTAATACATGGACTGATTTTTCCACGATCTATACTACAGATCATTGCAACAAAGTCGTGTTCGAATTATAAAGGAAAACATAGTTATAATTTTAACCAATTTGGAGAAGATCTTTCCACCTGCATTTTTCGATGTCATGTAGCACTTACCTATACATTTGCCATATGAAGCTGAATTGGGTGTACTTGTGCAATATAGATGGATGTATCTATTCGAAAGGTTTATTAAAAAAATTGAAAAGCAAAGCAAAGCAAAGAACAAACGATATGATGTATGGTCGATTGTTGAATCATATGTGAATGATGAGATATCTTACTTCTCCGAGCACTACTTTGCTACCCATATACGCACAAAAAACAAGTAGTTACCATAAATTATTGTGTATATTAATTATTTTAGTTATATGTTTAATTAATTCACTTTTCGTGCTGAATTGTGTATATACAGGTCTAATAGATTCGATGAAGATGAAATCCATGTGTATCCGGATCCTGAAGTACCGAATATATTTACTCACATGTGTCGTCCAAGTGGTAAAAGTAAATAAATATGGCTCTCTGAAAGAATACAAATATGCACATGCATATGTTTTACGAAATTGTGAATATTTTTGTACACTTAAAAGGTAATAAGTTTTTATGAAAACAATTTCCTTACGAAATGATAATTGATATTTCTTTAAATTCTAATTAACCAATATATATTATAATTTCATTTAATTTTATAGCATGTTTGAAGATCAAATTCGTTGTACATATCCATAATTTTCGGAAGATGATAGTTCATCGAAAACAAAGGAAGAGTTCCATATATGCGAGATTATGTATGTATATATATATATCATTTATAATTTTACAATTTTGAAATACTAATTAATATATATATATATATGTATATATATATATATATATATATATTTGATCATATGTCAATGCAAGCACTTCAACATATGAACGAGTCTTTCCCATAAGGGTTCAAGAATTAGTGCAATACCCGATAAACAAAGCGATAACTTGGACGATCTATTTTACAAGAGGTTATATGTTCCACATGAAGAAACATGAACACAAAAGAAATACATGTAACTACGATATTTGTGTTAGGAGAAAATTACTCATATGCATATGATGAAGCTGATTTTTACGGAATTTTAACATATATCATTCAACTTGAGTATGTTGGACTCCTAAATTTGAAAATCACGCTTTTTAAATGTGAATGGTACAATCCTACGCTTTCCAAAGGCACTCGAAAGTCGGAAAATGGCATCGCTGATGTCTTATCATCAGGAAAATATTACAAATACGAACTATTTACTCTAGGTACGTAAATAATTTTTAAATAACTAATTATTAAGTAATATTAATTTATATATTACGTAAATTTTTATAAATTTGTTTATATAATTAACTAATTTACGTTTCATTATATGATATACCACAATCTCTCAAGTAGATCAAGTTTGTTATATTCCTTATGCATATACCAAATCATCATCAAAACAAACATGGTTTAGTGTTCTCAAAGTTAATCTGAGATCTAATATTTTGGGAAACTACAAAAACAAAGACAAGATCCTTTTGCAACAAAAAAATGATGAAAAGGTAAAGCTGGTTGACGAGATAGAAGTGATAGAGTTAATCAAAGCAAAAAATTGATTTCCACTTTGGAGATGTCGAAGTAGAAGATGAATTTCAGTGTAATATTTTATCTTCAAATGACGATGAAGACGAAAAGATATAATATATTTTCTTGCTGACTTTCTATAAATCAAGAATGTCAAATTTGTGCAAATGTAAAAATGATATTTTTCTGTAACCATTTTACTTATAAAACTGTGGCATATAAACCTGTGGCTATATGGGCTTTTCGAACAGAAATGTGCAGGAACATTTATGTACAAAAACTCTCAAAACAATACCGCACATGTCATTTTCCCGTCCGTTCTCCATTTTCACCAAATCTCAAATTCTTAATCCCTAGTTTCTCTCTCCAAATCACACCATCTGACAATGTCGGAAAACTTGGAACCACGTCAACTCGGGTGGCTATTTTTCATTGGCCATTCAGAACTTTTTAAAGATCTTATTACCAATATTTTAATATGTGGTCGCAAATTGTTTGCTAATTACCACGTATTCGAAAATTGGTTTATTTTTGCGACCACAAGGCAATTTTTCTTACGTGGTCGCAAATTGATCACAAAATAGCGACCAATTTGCGACCCCCAATGTATTTTTATATATGTTTATGTATTTTTCACATTTATAACTTATAATTTCAATCCTAGATATGTACAAATCATTATAAGTCCAAATATATAAACAGAAACCATAAAGATGTTGCACAAAATTTTTTAAACATATAATGTTTATAATGAATAGTATAAGGAAATGTGTTAAGTGTTTTAGTAAAATGATATGTAAATTTGTTAAATGTGTTAATTTTTGTTGTTTACTTAATAACTGAAGTTTATACAACTCATAATGATATAATTAATTTCATATCATTTATAATTTAAAAAAATCTTTAAATTTAAGGTTTATGGTATTATTTGTGACTACCACTACAAGAAAACAGCCGTTTTGCGACCACGAAAGTGGTCGCAAAGTGGTCGCAAAATGCAAAATTGCGACTACTTTGCGACCACAAAAAGTAGTCGTAAAAGCATAGTCGCAAAAATATGTAGTCGCAAATCAGTCACAAATTTGTGACTGATTTGCGACTACATATCAAATTTTGAGTTTGTAGTCGCAAATCAGTCGCACATTTGCTACTGATTTGCGACCACGTGTAATTTTTGTGATTGAAATGCCACCACATTGTCAGTGCAGTGACAAAGTGGTGGCAAATCAGTCACAAATAATATCCTAAACACTAAATTTTGTCATTAGACGCATCCTCAGTGCAATGGTGGATCCTTCAGAGACCATCCAAAGGGAGAACATCTTCCACAACCGTTGCACCATCAAGGGCAAGGTATGTAACCTCATCATAGATGGTGGTTCTTGCACTAACGTTGCTAGTGCATATATGGTTGATAAGCTAGGTCTAGAGAAGACAAGGCATCCTCGGCCATATAAACTGAGATGGCTCGATGACAAAGTGGAGCTCAAGATCCATGAGCAAGTCACTGTGCCATTCAGTGTGGGCAAGTACCAAGACCAAGTCGTGTGCGACGTGGTGCCCATGCAAGTTGGCCATCTTCTGCTAGGAAGGCCATGGCAGTTTGACAAGGAGACCAGGCATGATGGCCGAACCAATCTCTACACTTTCGTGCATGAAAAGAGAAAGGTCAGCCTAGCTCCTCTCACACCTGCCCAGGTACATGAGCTTCAACAGCAAATGAGTAAGGAAAAGAAGCTCATTAAATCTAATTTTCTTATTCAACCAAGTCATGTCCGGAGAGCTTTAGCCTCGAAGGATCTAATGCTACTAATGGTTTTCAAAGAAGTGTTGAATATAGAGAAAGAACAGGTAGAGCTACCTCCTGAAGTAGCAGCTCTCCTCAACAAGTTCCAGGATGTGTTCCCGGAAGAGATACCAGCAGGCTTACCTCTCCTACGAGGCATAGAGCACCAGATCGACCAAGTACCCGGAACAGCCCTGCCCAACCGGCTAGCCTACCGGATGAGTCCAGAGGAGTCCAAGGAGCTTGAGAAGCAAGTCAAGGAGCTCCTGGAGAAAGGCTATGTTCGAGAGAGCCTCAGTCCATGTGTCATACCAGTGCTACTATTGCCCAAGAAGGATGAGACTTGGCGAATGTGCGTGGACTGCCGAGCAATCAACAACATCACAGTCAAGTACCGGCATCCGATACCACAACTGGATGACATGCTAGATGAGCTGAGTGGAGCCACGGTCTTCTCCAAGATAGACCTCAAGAGTGGATACCACCAGGTCAGGATGAAGGANAAATGAGTAAGGAAAAGAAGCTCATTAAATCTAATTTTCTTATTCAAACAAGTCATGTCCGGAGAGCTTTAGCCTCGAAGGATCTAATGCTACTAATGGTTTTCAAAGAAGTGTTGAATGTAGAGAAAGAACAGGTAGAGCTACCTCCTGAAGTAGCAGCTCTCCTCAACAAGTTCCAGGATGTGTTCCCGGAAGAGATACCAGCAGGCTTACCTCCCCTACGAGGCATAGAGCACCAGATCGACCTCGTGCCCGGAGCAGCCCTGCCCAACCGGCCAGCCTACCGGATGAGTCCAGAGGAGTCCAAGGAGCTTGAGAAACAAGTCAAGGAGCTCCTGGAGAAAGGCTATGTTCGAGAGAGCCTCAGTCCATGTGCCGTACCAGTGCTACTAGTGCCCAAGAAAGATGGGACTTGGCGAATGTGCGTGGACTGCCGAGCAATCAACAACATCACAGTCAAGTACCGGCATCCAATACCACGGCTGGATGACATGCTAGATGAGCTGAGTGGAGCCACGGTCTTCTCTAAGATAGACCTCAAGAGTGGATACCACCAGGTAAGGATGAAGGAAGGTGATGAATGGAAGACTGCTTTCAAGACAAAGCAGGGGCTCTATGAGTGGACAGTCATGCCATTCGGCTTGACTAATGCCCCAATCACCTTCATGCGCCTTATGAACCAAGTTCTTAGGGCGTACATCTGTAAGTTCGTTGTAGTTTATTTCGACGACATTTGAGTTTACAGTAAGTGTTTAAGAGATCACCTTACACATCTTGAGATGGTACTTAAAACCCTTCGACAAGAAGAGTTTTATGCCAATCTCAAGAAGTGCATCTTTTGTACTGATAAACTTGTCTTTTTAGGTTTTGTTGTAAGTTCACAGGGCCTACAGGTTGATGAAGAGAAGATTCGAGCCATACAAGAATGGCCAACACCAGGCAACATCAGCCAAGTAAGGAGCTTCCACGGACTGGCCAGCTTCTATAGGAGATTCGTGCCCAACTTCAGCAGTATTGCCTCACCATTGACGGCAGTAGTGAAGAAGAACGTTGGATTCAGCTGGGGAGAAGCTCAGGAGAAGGCATTCCAGGCCTTGAAGGACAGCCTTACACATGCACCAGTGCTAGTCCTGCCCGACTTCAACAAGATGTTTGAAGTAGAGTGTGATGCCTCTGGAATAGGCATAGGAGCAGTGCTAACCCAAGGAGGGAGACCAGTGGCATACTTCAGTGAGAAGCTAGGTGGTGCCTCACTGAACTACCCCACTTATGACAAGGAGCTTTATGCCCTTGTCCGAGCATTGGAGACTTGGCAGCATTACTTGCTGTCCAAGGAGTTTGTGATCCACACTGATCACGAGACTCTCAAACACCTCAGAGGGCAAACCAATCTCAAGAGGAGGCATGCCAGGTGGATGGAGTTCATAGAGACCTTCCCATACATCATCAAGTACAAGAAGGGCAAAGACAATGTGGTAGCCGATGCACTATCAAGGACATTTTCCTTGATATCCACCATGGAGGCGAAGGTCCTAGGATTCGAGCACATCAAGGACCTATACAAGGAGGATCCTGACTTTGCTGAGAGCTACAAGGAGTGTGGCACAGGGAGTCATGGCAAATTCTACATCCATGAGGCATTCTTGTTCCAAGAGAGAAGGTTGTGCATACCACAAGGATCACTACGAGAGCTTATCATCCGAGAAGCTCATGGAGGAGGACTCATGGGCCACTTTGGTGTCGACAAGACACTAGCAGTTGTCAAGGAACACTTCTACTGGCCACACATCAAGAGGACAGTAGAAGGTCATTGTGCAAGGTGCATCACTTGCAAGAAGGCAAAGTCCCCAGTGCAACCTCACGGGTTTTATTTCCCATTGCCCATACCAACGCATCCATGGGTGGATATATCAATGGACTTCGTTCTAGTTCTGCCCAAGATCAACCACAAAGATGCAATCTTTGTAGTGGTGGACAGATTCTCCAAGATGGCACACTTCATTCCGTGTGCCAAATGTCAATGTTGCCACGCAAATAGCCAAGCTGTTTTTCAGGGCGATAATACGGCTTCATGGAGTGCCAAGGACCATCGTGTCAGACAGGGACACCAAGTTCCTCAGCCATTTCTGGAGGACCCTTTGGAGGAAGCTAGGCACGAAGCTGCTCTTCTCTACCACCTGCCATCCTCAAACCGATGGCCAAACTGAAGTTGTCAACCGGACACTATCAACTCTTCTCAGGACTACACTAGGGAAGAACCTCAAGACTTGGGTGGAGTGCCTGCCATTCATAGAATTCGCTTACAACCGAGCCGTACACTCAGCAACCAAGAAGACACCCTTTGAAGTAGTATACGGCTTCAACCCTCTCACCCCATTGGAGCAAACGCCACTGCCACCAGCAGAGATGACCAACCTCAACGGAGCATCCAAGGCAGAGTTCATAATGAAGTTACACCAGAAGGTAGCAGAGAACTTGGAGAATAGGACCGGGCAGTACGTGACGCATGCTAACAAAGGAAGAAATGAGGTGATCTTTCAACCAGGCGATTGGGTATGGCTACACCTACGGCAGGAGAGGTTCCCCAACCAAAGGAGTTCCAAGCTAGCACCAAGAGGAGATGGACCATTCAGAGTTCTGGAGAGGATCAACAACAACGTCTACCGGATCGAGCTCCCAGGTGAGTTTAATGTGTCCAACACGTTCAACGTAACTGACTTAGCCCCTTTCCATGCAGATGAACCAGTTTTGAGGTCAAAACCTACTGGAGAGGGAGGGGATGATGAGGACATCAGGTCTTATGTCCGGCCAGGAGACCATACTTGCCGACCAGGAAGCTTGCCCGAGACAGCCGGGCCATTTGGCATGTCTGCCGGCCCAAGCGGTACCGCCGGACCCTCGACCAACAGGACCGGACCGATCAGCATTGCCAGCGGAGAGACCCAAGCCTCCGGCACAATTGGTGGCAATGTGGATGACACCGCCGGTCCCCTTGGTGACGCCGCCGACTCTGGGATCAACTTGGCCAGTCCAGAAGGCATTCCGGCCAGTACCTCGCACAGTCCAGCCGGTACAGCCGATCCAGCCGAGTACACGAGCATTTCAACTTCTACACAAGGAAACTCGGACCAGATAAGCTACCAGCTTCAGGACATGCATCTAGAGGAAGTCTCTACACCAGTAGTGCCACCAGGAGCAATGACAAGGAGCAGATCAAGAGCACTCTTCCACAAGTTCAGCTTATGGGTCGACAAGCTCCTAGAGGAAGATCGACTAAGGACAATGGGCCAGAAGTGCAAAGAAGAGTCCAAAGGCTTCTCAACAATGCAATGGACTTCAGAGACTTGGGCTTTAGTGGCAAGAGAGGTCAGGGCCCAAAGATTCCTAACCCTACTCCAAGTCGAAGACTAGGAGCAAGGCGCGTGCATGCCACAAGGACGGCCACCTTCCATTTCTTGGCCGTGAGGTGAGTTAAGGTAAGTTTACATTCGAATATATGCCTCTTTCTGTTTTGCAGGGTAGGATCTAGTTGCTTTACATTTTTGAGTCAAGAACATTTTAGGAATAGGTCCTTTTTCGGTTATGCACTTTTGTATCTTTTCCTTTGTGCACTTTTGTAAACTTTCCTTTTCTTTATTTGAGTCGACCCTAGAAGGTCAAGCTGTCGAGCATATTAATAAGGCTCCTTCCAGCATTGTAGTTCGACAACCTTTTTGATATTAATAAAGATAGAACTTTTTCCCAACAAGTTTTCTCTCTAAGAATCTTGTGCGCTTAGAACCTAGTTGAGACCAGCCCTCCTAGCTCTAAGTTTGTGATTTATCACGAGGTTCATCACCCCTCGTGTGGTTCACTTCACCTTTCCATCGAATACCAACCCAAAAACCCCTATCCAAGAAGTCTAAGGTCGAGTTTCTCACCTAACCTTCTCCAAACAGCCCACGCGCATATAAGCCTTGAATCGAGGCTTGTATCAGTCCCACCTCCCATTTTTGGCCGAAAGGTAAGAAAGATAAGTTTTCAATTATATACTTGCCTTTTATTTTTGTAGGGTAGCAATAGTAAGTTTTCCATTTATTGAGTCAAGAATAATTTAGGTAGTTGTCCTTTTTCGGTTATTTCCTCTTTGTAATTTTTCTTATGCACTTTTGTATCTTTTCCATTTTTATTTTGGGTCGAACCTAGAAGGTCAAGGCTGCCGAGCATATTAATAAGGCTCCTTCAGCATTTTATTTTGACAACTTTGGATTATTAATAAAGATATAACTTTTTCCTATGAGTTTTTCTCCTAAAACTCTATCACTTAGAAACCTAGTTGAGACCAGCCCTCCTAGCTTCTAAGTTGTGATTTATCACGAGGTTAATCATCACTCTTGTGGTTCACTTCACCCCACCACCCATTACTCACCAGAAAGACCATATCCAAAAGCCTAAGGCCGAGTTTCTCGCCTAATCTTCTCCAACCAGCCGCGAGTGTTACGGCCTTGATTCAAGGCTTGTATCATTTTGGTATCAGAGCTTAAGCTCCTAAAACCAGGTTGTTTCTATCATTTACTTTAGTCTTATTTCCAGTTCGTGCATTAGTTTAAGTTTCATTAAAAAAAATCAAAAAAATCAAACCTAAAAATCAAACCGAGTGCATCTTAGCTCCTATGTGCATCACTAGGGTCTAGATTCATCCTTTTTCTTGCAACTTCGTTTTCTCTTTTGTTAAAACATATTTTTCATTATTAATTAAGTTAAAACAAAAACAAAAAAGAGAAACAAGAAAATCGACCAAAAAAAGAAATCTAGGAGATTTGTATTAATTGGTAAGATTTGCAACATTAATTGTTAGAATCTTTCTTTTTTCTAATTTTTCCTTTTCTATTTGCATCTCTTCTATTATAAAAGAAACCCTCCTAAAGAATTCTTAGGAGCAAAATAACCTTGTTTTTCTTCTTGTAGCACACGATGGCTGAAGGAAATCAAGATGCAACCGAGGCCATGATGGCCATGTTCACCACCCTCCAAACACAACTCGCATCAATCGGCGAGAGGCTGGAGCGTGTGCAGAGGCGTGAGATTCCATGCCATAAGGCACATGAGGGCTGACCAAGACCCTTCTAGAGGTCCTGATCTCCCTAGGACACGGCCAGAACAGGAGGAGCCCCAGCCGGATGGAGATGATGACCAACAGCGTCACGGCTATCACCCTAGGCCGAGAGGACCTCCACGGCAACCAGAAGCAGAGGGCAATGGCTACGAGCCCTATGGTCATCACCAGAGACCAAGGATGCCCCCTAGACATCATGAAGATGGATATGACTATGCCTACAATTGGGTAAATAGTCACGATGTCAAGCTAACACCTCCTAGTTTTGCAGGAAAAGTAGGCCCCGAGGCCTATCTAGATTGGGAAAGGAGGATGGATCACATCTTCGACCATTACAACCAACCAGACCCTATGATAGTCTCCATGGCAGTAGCACAACTCACGGATAATGCCCTCATCTGGTGGGATCGTGAGGCTTCTGACCGTAGGAGAAGGAGATTGAGACCTGTAGATTCTTGGGTCGAGATGAAGGATCTCATGAGACAAAGGTTTGTCCCACCTTATTTCCATAGAGATTTGCAACACTGTTTTCGTACTCTTAAGCAGGGCACAAGATAAGTGGAGGAGTACTACGAGGAGTTTGAGAGACTAAGGAATACATTGGAGCTCAATGACGATGAGGAAGCATTGATGGCTCAGTTCTTGGATGGATTGCAAGAAAGGATCAGCCGCAAAGTGGAGAGATAAATCTACAATGATTTCAAGGACTTGTTCCACCTCTCTGTCCAAGCTGAACAGCACATCAAGCATAAGAGCCAAGGCATACACAACAAACCTAAGACGCCTTGGGCACCAATCAATAGCACCAAGCCCGTAGACAAAGGCAAAAGCATAGAAATCAAATCACGGTGCAAGAGCAAGCCTCCTGAGCAAACCGTGACCAGAGAGAGCCCACTAAGTCTTCTAACCCTCAGAGATCACGTGACATCACTTGTTTTAAGTGCAGGGGTCGCGGTCACATCTCAAGGGAGTGTCCAAAAAACCGGGTCATGCTGATCACGGAAGCTGGAGAATATGAGTCTCAAGATGAAGAATACTTTGAACCAAAAGCACAATACGGGGACATAGAGTACCCTGATGTGGGGGAAGTACTGGTCACTAGACGCATCCTCAGTGCAATGTTAGACCCCTACGAGACCATTCAAAGGGAGAACATCTTCCACAGCCGGTGCACCATCAAGGGTGATAAAAGCCTTGAATCGAGGCCGGAACACGCGTGGGCTGCTAGGAGAAGATTACGTGAGAAGCTCGACCTTAGGCTTCTGGATAGGGGTTTTCTGGTGAGTAATGGATGGAAAGGTGAAGTGAAACACACGAGGGGTGATGATCCTCGTGATAAATCACAACTTAGAAGCTAGGAGGGCTGGTCTCGACTAGGGTTCTAAGCGCACAAGTTTCTTGAGAGAAAACTCGTAGGAAAAAAGTTCTATCTTTATTAATATCAAAAGGTTGTCAAACTACAATGCTGAAGGAGCCTTATTAATATGATTGGCAGATTGACCTTCTAGGGTCGACTCAAAGAAGAAAAATGGAAAACTTACAAAAGTGCAAAAAAGGAAAAATTACAAAAAGGCAATAACCGAAAAATGACTTCTACCAAAATTCTTCTTGACTCAAAAATGTAAAACTTCTAATTCCTACCCTGCAAAACAGAAAAGGCAAGTATATAATTGAAAATTTACCATTCTTACCTATCGGCCAAGAAATGGAAGGTGGCTGACCTTGTGGCATGCACGCGCCTAGCTCCTTGTCTTCGACTTGGAGCAGTGATGAGGGCATCAGATCATCTGGCCGGCAAGGAGACCAGATTGGCCGACCAGAGTGCTTGCCCAAGACAGCCGGGCCATTTGGCGCGTGTGCCGGCCCAAGCGGTACTGCCGGGCCTATGACCAGCCGGGCCGGACCGATCAACATTTCCGGCGGAGAGGCCCAAACCTCCGGCCCAACTGGCGGTGACATGGATGACACCGCCGGCCCAATTGGTGATGCCGCCGGCTCAGGAATCAACCTGGCCGGCTCCGATGACAATTCGGCAAGCTCCTCGCACAGTTCAGCCGATCCAGCCAATCCAACCGATTGCACGACCATTTCGACATCTACACAAAGAGACTCGGATCAGATAAGCTACCAGCTTCAAGACATGAACCTAGATGAAGTTTGTACACCAGTGGTGCCACCAGGAGCAATGAAAAGGAGCATAACAAGGGCACTCTTCCACAAGTTCAGTTTGTGGGTAGATAAGTTCCTAGGAGATGATCGACAAGGAGCATTGAGCCAAGAGTACAAGGAAGAGTCCAAGGGCTTCTCAACACTACAAAGGACTCCAGATACATGGGCTTTAGTGGCAATAGAGGTCAGGGCCCAACGATTCATAACCCTACTCCAAGTCGAAGACTAGGAGGTAGGCGCGTGCATGCCACAAGGTCGGCCACCTTCCATTTTTTGGCCGATAGGTAAGAATGGTAAGTTTTCAATTATATACTTGCCTTTTCTGTTTTGCAGGGTAGGAGAAGTTTTACATTTTTGATTAAAGAACAATTTAGGTAGAAGTCCTTTTTTGGTTATTGCCTTTTTGTAATTTTTTCCTTTTGTGCACTTTTGTAAGTTTTCCATTTTTCTTCTTTGAGTCGACCCTAGAAGGTCAAGCTGCCAAGATATTAATAAGTCTCCTTCAGCATTGTAGTTCGACAACCTTTTTGATATTAATAAAGATAGAACTTTCTTCCTACGAGTTTTCTCTCAAGAAACTTGTGCGCTTAGAACCCTAGTCGAGACCAGCCTTCCTAGCTTCTAAGTTGTGATTTATCATGAGGTTCATCACCCCTCGTGTGGTTCACTTCACCCTTCCATCCCTTACTCACCTGAAAATCCCTATGCAGAAGCCTAAGGTCGAGTTTCTCACCTAATCTTCTCCAAGTAGCCCACGCATGTTACAGCCTTGATTCGAGGCTTGTATCATTTTGGTATCAGAGCTTAAAGCTCCTAAAACCATGTTGTTTCTATCCTTTACTTAGTATTATTTCCAGTTATTGCATTAGTTCAAGTTTCATTCAAAGAAAAAAAAAATAACATCTAAGTTCAAACCGAGTGCATCTAGCTCCTACGTGCATCACTAGGGTTTAGATACATTCTTTGCCTTGCAATTTTGTTTTTCCTTTTTGTTAAAAGCATATTTCCATTAAGTTAAATTTAAAAAGCAAAAAAAATAGAAAACTACCAAGAAAATCGACCAAAAGGATCTAGGATCTTTAGCATTAATTGTTAGAAAAGTTTCCATTTTTCTACTTTTTCCTTTTTCTCAGATTTTTCCTTTTTTTCAATTTTTCTTTTTTGCATCTTGCTACTTCACTTTAAAAGAAATTCGTCTAATCGATTCTGGGAGCAAATTAACTTGTTTCTTTCTGGTTGTAGCACATGATGGCTGAAGGAAATCAGGATGCGACCGAGACCATGATGGCCATGTTCACCACTCTCCAAACACAACTCGCATCAATCGGCGAGAGGTTGGAGCGCGTGGAGAGGCCTGTGAGATTCCAGGCCATAAGGCACGTGAGGGCTGAGCAAGACCCTGCTGAGGGTCCTGAACACCCTAGGACACGGCACGAACAGGAGGAGACCCAGCCGGATGGAAATGAAGACACACAGCCTCACGGCTATCACCCCAGGCCGAGAGGACCTCCACGGCAACCAGAATCATAGGGCAATGGCTACGAGCCCTATGGTCATCACAAGAGACCAAGGATGCCCCCTAGACATCATGAGGATGGAGATGACTACGCCTACAATTGGGTAAACAGTCATGATGTTAAGCTAACACCTCCTAGTTTTGCAGGAAAAGTAGACCCCGAGGCCTATCTAGATTGGGAGAGGAGGATGGATCACATCTTCGATCATTACAACCAAACAGGCCCTAGGAGAGTCTCCATGGCAGTAGCACAACTCATGGATAATACCCTCATCTGGTGGGATCGTGAGGCTTCTGACCGAAGGAAGAGGAGATTGAGACCCGTAGACTCTTGGGTCGACATGAAAGATCTCATGAGGCAAAGGTTTGTTCCACCTTATTTCCATAGAGATTTGCAACGACGTTTTCATAATCTTAATCAGGGAACCAGATCATTAGACGAGTACTATGCGGAGTTTGAAAGGTTAAGAAACAGGCTGCAGCTCAATGACGACGAGGAGGCATTGATGGCTCAATTCTTGGATGCATTGCAAGAAAGGATCAGCCAAAAAGTGGAGAGGCAAATCTACAACGACTTCAAAGACTTGTTCCACCTTTCTGTTCAGGCCGAGCAGCACATCAGGCGTAAGGGCCAAGATCTACACAGCAAGCCTAAGACACCTTGGGCATCAAGCATTGGCACCAAGCCCGTAGACAAAGGCAAGAGCATAGAGATCGAATCACGGTTCAAGAGCAAGCCTCCTGAGCAAACCCGTGACCAGAGAGAGCCTAGTAAGTCCTCTAACCCTCAAAGATCACGTGACATCACTTGTTTTAAGTGTAGGGGTCGTGTACACATCTCAAGGGAGTGCCCAAACAACCGGGTCATGCTGATCACGGAAGCTGGAGAATATGAGTCTCAAGATGAAGAGGACTATGAACCAGAAGGAGAATACGGTGACATTGAGTACCCTGATGTGAGGAAAGTGCGGGTCACTAGACGCATTCTCAAAGCGATGGTAGACCCCTCAGAGACCATTCAAAGGGAGAACATCTTCCACAGCCGGTGCACCATCAAGGGCAAGGTATGTAACCTCATCATAGATGGTGGTTCTTGCACTAATGTGGCTAGTGCGTATATGGTTGATAAGCTAGTTCTAGAGAAGACAAGGCACCCCCGACTGATACAAGCCTCAATTCAAAGCTGTACGCGTGTGATACAATCCTCGATTCAAGGCTTGGATGCGCGTGGGCTGTTTGTAGAAGATTAGGTGAGAAACTCAACCTTAGGCTTCTGGATGGGGGTTTTCTGGTTGGTAAAAGATGGAAGGGTGAAGTGAACCACACGAGGGGTGATGAACCTCGTGATAAATCACAAACTTAGAGCTAGGAGGGCTGGTCTCAACTAGGTTCTAAGCGCACAAGATTCTTGAGAGAAAACTTGTTAAAGAGAAAAGTTCTACTTTATTAATATCAAAAAGGTTGTCGAACTACAATGCTGGAAGGAGCCTTATTAATATGCTCGACAGCTTGACCTTCTAGGGTCGACCCAAATAAGAAAAGGAAAACTTACAAAAGTGCACAAAGGAAAAGATACAAAAGTGTATAATCGAAAAAGGACCTATTCCTGAAATGTCTTTGACTCAATAAAGTAAATATTCTAGATCCTACCCTGCAAAACAGAAAGAGGCATATATTTGAATTGAAACTTACCTTAACTTACCTCACGGCCAAGAAATGGAAGGTGGCCGTCCTTGTGGCATGCACGCGCTTTGCTCCTAGTCTTCGACTTGGAGTAGGGTTAAAAATCTTTGGGCCCTGACCTCTCTTGCCACTAAAGCCCAAGTCTCTGATGTTCCTTGTGTGGTTGAGAAGCCTTTGGACTCTACTTTGCTCTTCTGGCCCATTGTCCTTAGCTGATCTTCCTCTAGGAGCTTGTCCACCCATAAGCTGAATTTGTGGAAGAGTGCCCTTGATCTGCTTCTGTTCATTGCTCCTGGTGGCACTACTGGTGTGGATACTTCCTCTAGATACATGTCCTGAATCTGGTAGCTTATCTGGTCCGAGTTTCCTTGTGTGGAAGTTGAATTGCTCGTGCACTCGGCTGGATCGGCTGTACCGGCTGGACTGTGCGAGGTACTAGCCGGAATGCCTTCAGGACCGGCCAAGTTGATCCCGGAGTTGGTGGCATCACCAAGGGGACCGGCGGGGTCATCCACGTCCCCACCAAGTGTGCTGGAAGCTTGGGCGTCTCCGCCGGCAATGCTGGTTGCTCTGGTCCTATTGGTAGAGGGTCCGGCGGTACTGCTTGGACCGGCAGGCGTGCCAGATGGTCCGGCTGTCTCGGGCAAGCTTCCTGGTCGCCAGTATGGTCTCCTGGCTGGATGTACAACCTGATGTCCGAGACAGCAGGACCATCTGGCGCGCCTGCCGGACCAAACAGTACCGCCGGACCCTCGACCTATAGGACCAGACCGGTCAACATCGCCGGCGGAAAGGCCCAAGCTTCCGGCACACTTGGTGGGGACGTGAATGACACCGCCGGTCCCCCTGATGACACCGCCGACTCCGGGATCAACTTGGCCCATCCTGAAGTCATTCCGGCCA
>JAEVFF010001652.1:0-37487 GCA_018901945.1 Pugionium dolabratum | reverse complement strand
GACCTCAAAAGTGGATACCACCAGGTAAGAATGAAGGAAGGTGATGAGTGGAAGACTGCTTTCAAGACAAAGCAAGGGCTCTACGAGTGGACAGTCATGCCATTTGGCTTGACTAATGCTCCAAGCACCTTCATGCGCCTTATGAACCAAGTTCTTAGGGCGTACATCAGTAAGTTCGTAGTAGTTTACTTTGATGACATTTTGTTTTATAGTAAGTGCCTACGGGAACACCTCACACATCTTGAGATGGTACTTAAAACCCTTCGACAAGAAGAGCTTTATGCCAATCTCAAGAAGTGCAACTTTTGTACTGATAAGCTTGTCTTTTTAGGTTTTGTTGTAAGTTCACAGGGCCTACAGGTTGATGAGGAAAAGATTCGAGCCATACAAGAATGGCCAACACCAGGAAACATCAGCCAGTGAGGAGCTTCCACGGACTGGCCAGCTTCTATAGGAGATTCGTGCCCAACTTCAGCAGTATTGCCTCACCACTGACGGCAGTAGTGAAGAAGAACGTGGGATTCAGCTGGGGAGAAGCTCAGGAGAAGGCATTCAAGGCCTTCAAGGACAGCCTTACACATGCACCAGTGCTAGTCCTGCCCGACTTCAACAAGACGTTTGAAGTGGAGTGTGATGCCTCTGGAATAGGCATAGGAGCAGTGCTAACCCAAGGAGGGAGACCAGTGGCATACTTCAGTGAGAAGCTAGGTGGTGCCTCACTGAACTACCCCACTTATGACAAGGAGCTTTATGCCCTTGTCCGAGCATTGGAGACTTGGCAGCATTACTTGCTGTCCAAGGAGTTTGTGATCCACACTGATCATGAGACTCTCAAACACCTCAGAGGGCAAACCAATCTCAAGAGGAGACATGCCAGGTGGATGGAGTTCATAGAGACCTTCCCGTACATCATCAAGTACAAGAAGGGCAAAGATAATGTGGTAGCCGATGCACTATCAAGGAGGTTTGCCTTGATATCAACCATGGAGGCAAAGGTCCTAGGATTCGAGCACATCAAAGACCTATACAAGGATGATCCTGACTTTGCTGAGAGCTACAAGGAGTGTGGCACAGGGAGTCATGGCAAGTTTTACATCCATGAGGGATTCTTGTTCCGAGAAAGAAGGCTGTGCATACCACAAGGATCATTACGAGAGCTTATCATCCGAGAAGCTCATGGAGGAGGACTCATGGGCCACTTTGGTGTCGACAAGACTCTAGCAGTGGTCAAGGAGCACTTCTACTGGCCACACATCAAGAGGACAGTAGAAGCTCATTGTGCAAGATGCATCACTTGCAAGAAGGCAAAGTCCCGAGTGCAACCTCACGGGTTGTATCTCCCACTGCCCATACCCACACATCCATGGGTGGACATCTCAATGGACTTTGTTCTAGGTCTGCCCAAGATCAACCACAAAGATGCAATCTTTGTAGTGGTGGACAGATTCTCCAAGATGGCACACTTCATTCCATGTGCCAATGTCAATGATGCCACACAAACAGCTGAGCTGTTCTTCAGGGAGATAGTACGGCTTCATGGAGTGCCAAGGACCATCGTATCAGACAGGGACACCAAATTCCTCAGCCATTTTCTGGAGGACCCTTTGGATAAAGCTAGGCACGAAGCTACTCTTCTCTACCACCTGCCATCCTCAAACCGATGGCCAAACTGAAGTTGTCAACAGGACACTATCAACCCTTCTCAGAACTACACTAGGGAAGAACCTAAAGACTTGGGTGGAGTGCCTGCCATTCATTGAGTTCGCCTACAACCGAGCCGTGCACTCAGCAACCAAGAAGACACCATTTGAAGTGGTATACGGCTTCAACCCTCTCACCCCATTGGAGCAAACACCACTGCCACCAGCTGAGATGACCAACCTCAACGGAGCATCCAAAGCAGAGTTCATAAGGAGGTTACACCAGAAGGTAGCAGAAAACTTGGAGAAGAGGACCGGACAGTACGTGACTCATGCCAACAAAGGAAGAAAGGAGGTGATCTTTCAACCAGGCGATTGGGTGTGGCTACACCTACGGCAGGAGAGGTTCCCAAACCTAAGGGGTTCCAAGCTAGCACCAAGAGGAGATGGACCATTCAGAGTGCTCGAGAGGATCAACAACAACGCCTACCGGATCGAGCTGCAGGTGAGTTTAATGTGTCCAATACGTTCAATGTTACTGACTTAGCCCCTTTCCATGCAGATGAACCAGTTTTGAGGACAAAACCTACTAAAGAGGGAGGGGATGATGAGGACATCAGGTCGTACATCCAGCCAGGAGACCAGACTGGCCGACCAGGAAGCTTGCCCGAGACAGCAGGACCATCTGGCGCGCCTGCCGGACCAGACAGTACCGCCGGACCCTCGACCTATAGGACCAGACCGGTCAACATCGCCGGCGGAGAGGCCCAAGCTTCCAGCACACTTGGTGGGGACGTGAATGACACCGCCGGTCCCCCTGATGACACCGCCGACTCCGGGATCAACTTGGCCGGTCCTGAAGTCATTCCGGCCAGTACCGCGCACAATCCAGCCGATCCAGCCGAGTACACGCGCACTTCCACTTCTACACAAGAGGACTCGGACCAAATGAGCTACCAGCTCCAGGATATGCACTTAGAGGAAGTCTCTACACCAGTGGTACCTCAAGGAGCAATGACAAGAAGCAGATCAAGGGCACTCTTCCACAAATTCAGCTTATGGGTCGACAAGCTCCTAGAGGGAGATCGACTAAGGACAATGGGCCAAAAATGCAAGGAAGAGTCCAATGGCTTCTCAACAACACAAGGGACATCAGAGACTTGGGCTTTAGTGGCAAGAGAGTTCAGGGCCCAAAGATTCTTAACCCTACTCCAAGTCGAAGACTAGGAGCAAGGCGCGTGCATGCCACAAGGACGGCCACCTTTCATTTCTTGGCCGTGAGGTGAGTTAAGGTAAGTTTACATTCGAATATATGCCTCTTTCTGTTTTGCAGGGTAGGATCTAGTTGCTTTACATTTTTGAGTCAAAAACATTTTAGGAATAGGTCCTTTTCGGTTATGCACTTTTGTATCTTTTCCTTTTGTGCACTTTTGTAAACTTTCCTTTTTCTTTATTTGTGTCGACCCTAGAAGGTCAAGCTGTCGAGCATATTAATAATGCTCCTTCCAGCATTGTAGTTCGACAACCTTTTTGATTATTAATAAAGTAGAACTTTTTCCCTACGAGCTTTCTCTCAAGAGAGACTTGTGCGCTTAGAACCTAGTTAAGACCAGCCCTCCTAGCTCTAAGTTTGTGATTTATCACGAGGTTCATCACCCCTCGTGTGGTTCACTTCACCCTTCCATCTTTTATCAACCAGAAAACCCCCATCCAGAAGCCTAAGGTTGAGTTTCTCACCTAATCTTCTACAAATAGCCCACGCGCATACATCCTTGAATCAAGGCTTGTATCACTAACCGCAAGATCTTTTTCTCCACCTTGGATGTCATCAACAACCTCAAGCTTGGAATGTAAGAGAAAGGATTTGGAGACTATGACGATGGATCAACTTATTGGATTGTTACAAGCCTATGAAGAAAAGAAGAAGAAAGAATAGATCACGGAGAAAGTACTCAAGATGTGTTTTGACGAAGAAGAAAGCGGTCAAAGCCATCCAAGACAAGGTGGAGGTAAATTCCAAGGAAGAGGTCGTGGATATGAAATGGACGAGGTATGAGGCCCTTTGAAAACAATGCTAACCAAAGCGGAGAAAGCTCATCAAGAGGTTATGGGAGAGGAAATCAAGATCAATGTACGATAAATCAAACATTAAATGCTACGATTATGGAAAATTTGGACATTATACTTCCGAATGTAAAACTCCAAGCTGCAATAATCGTGTTGAAGAAGAAGGATGAAATAGATGATGTTCAAATGTGGTACCTTGATAGCGGTGCAAGCAATCACATATGTGAAAGAAGAGGCATATTCATAGAGCTTGATGAATTGGTGAAAGGAAATGTGGCGTTAGGAGATGAATCAAAGATGAAAGTAAAAGGAAAAAGGTAACATTCTCATCCGTTTGAAAAAAAGATCATCAATTTATTTCCAATGTTTACAATGTGCCAAGTATGAAGACAAATATCTTGAATCTTGGACAACTCTTAGAGAAACGATATGATATTCACATAAAAGATAATAACCTTTCCAGAGATTGTGCAAATAATGTCATCACTAAGGTGCCGATGTCAAGAAATAGAATACTTGTCTTTAACATTCAAAATGATATCGCACAATGTCTCAAGATGTTTTATAAGGAAGAATCTTGGATTTGACATCTTCGATTTGGACATCTCAACTTTAGAGGATTGGAACTACTTTCCAAGAAAGCAATGGTGAGAGGATTGCTTTGCATCAACCATCCAAATCAAATTTGTGAAGGGTATCTACTTGGAAAACAATTCAAGATGAATTTTCCAAAGGATTCAAACACAAAAGCTTGAAAACTGCTAGAACTTATAGACACATATGTTTGTGGTCCGATCAAGCCAAGTTCACTTGGTAAAAGTAACTACTTTCTTCTCTTTATTGATGATTTTTCAAGAAAAACATTGGTTTATGTTTTGAAGAAAAAATCAGAAGTGTTTGAAAACTTCAAAAAGTTCAAACCTCTTGTTGAGAAGGAAAGTGGCCTTGTGATCAAAGGCATGAGATCCGATCGTGGAGGAGAGTTTACTTCCAAATATTTTAGAAGTATTGTAAGGATAATGGGATTCTTAGACAAATGGCGGAGCCAAGATCGCCTCAAAAAATGGAATAGCGGAAAGAAAGAACAGAATAATCTTTGAGATGGCGAGGAGCATGCTCAAAAGCAAAAGATTACCAAAGGAGCTATGGGCAGAAGCGGTTGCATCCATGGTTTATGTATCGAACCGATCTCCAAAAAGAAGTATCTCAGAAAAAACACTACAAGAAGCTTGGATTGGAAGGAAGCCTGGTGTTTCTCATCTAAAGGTTTTTGGAAGCATTGCTCATGCTCATATACCGGACGAAAGCAAACTAGATGATAAAATTGAGAAGTATATCTTCATTGGTTATGACAATAATACCAAAGGTTATCAGCTCAACAATCTGAATACAAGGAAGACTATCCTTAGTCAAAATGTCATCTTTGATGAAGAAGGAGAATAGTATTGGAGTTCAAATGACGAAGATTATAAATTCTTTCCACACTTTGAAGAAGAACTTTTGGAGCAACCTAGAGAAGAGCAAGCTATACCGCCAACTTCCCCAACCACAAGTTGTCAAGAAGATGAAAGTTTGAGTGAAAGGATTCCACGTTTTAGAAGTTTACAAGAACTTTATGAGATAACTGAAAATCAAGACAACCTTACCTTATTTTGTTTATTTTTGGATTACGAACCCATGAACTTTCAAGAAGCTATGGAGAAGAAAACATGGAGAAATGCAATGGATGAAAAGATCAAAGCAATACAAAAGAATGAGACATGGGAGTTAGTTTCACTTCCGAATGCGCATAAGGCAATTGGTGTGAAGTGTGTGTATAAAGCAAAGAGGAACTCTAAAGGAAAAATTGAAAGATACAAAGCAAGATTGGTGGCAAAAGGCTATAGTAAAAAAGGTGAAATTGACTATGATGAGGTGATGAGGACATCAATACCAACTCCTAAAAGCTGAGGAAGAGCCTATTAATATACCTATTGTGAGACAAGCTCCAAGAACAAAATCAGACACAAGAAACCTTAGTAAGATGTTCAACAAGCATGTGGAGAGTCTGATAACAATCATAGAAGATGTATGATTCCATGAAGCTGAACTTGCTAAAGAATTACAAGAAATAGACTATGAACAACTAAAGACTACAACAATTTCACTCCTTCCAGTTTTACAACGCTTCAAAGATACAACTTGTTCTTCATTGCTAAACAAACTTAAGAATGCATTATAAGAAACTACAAGAGACCAAGGTGCATAATTAATAATTCAATGTTTCAATTAACAAGTTTATTTGTTTGTTTTTACAGGAATATGACTGTTAAATTTAAAAGTCCTTTATTTGTCATTAGGTCCTAATGTTTTGTTTTTATTTTCACTTTAGTCCTTCCATTATAATGTATTTTCAGTTCTAGAAGCATCTGCTACTGGACTAGTATATAAAGTCCCTTCTCAGCATGTAATCACTCAAGTTTTATGAAATAAAAACCTAGTTTTTCTTCCTTTGAAAGGAGTTGATGCCTCCACCATCTTGTGTGAGAATCCTTGAAGCCTGAGTGCTCTAGACTTATCACAGACCTTCCATAATCTGTGTGGCGTCTCTCGATCCACCTTTGTACTCAATCCTCACTTAGATCCTCCAGAAAATGCTCTACAGCCAGCTGAAGGGTCACCATCAATATGTTCATCAACCCATCAATCATGAGTCTCTAGAAAGTGTTGTACAACCTGCTAAATCCTCTCCAGCAGTTTCCCTTGCTCGAAAAAAGCCCTCTTATTCCTGCATCATTTGGTATCAGAGCTTAATCACTCTTATTCAGATTTATCTATCCCCATTTTCGTTTTTACTCTGTCATTTCCTTGTTAACTTGCTGTCAAACTGCATCTCTTCATTAAAACCCATAAAAATTGAACCCCAGTATGTTGTTTTTGTGTGTTAAAAGCCAGTAACATCATTAGTTGTTGATAGCTTGTGTTGCTGCAACTAGATCTGTCGATTTTCAGTTGTGTTGATTGTGCCTATTCGACTTCCTTGCTGCTACAACTAGATTTGACAATTTTTAGTTGTTTTTGATTGTTTCTATTTGACTTCCTTTGCTGTTGCAACTAGATTTATAGATTTTCAGTTGTTTTGATTGTGTCTATTTGACTTCCTTTGTTGCTGCAACTAGTTCTGTCTATTTTAAGTTGTTTTTGATTGTGTGTTTTCGACTTCTTTTGCATTTTATATGTTTGTTTAGTATGAGAGAGATTGTGTGACTATGGGAGAACCAGTAGATTTGAATGTTGCTCAGATGCTTGCTGCTATTTAGATTCAACTTCAGAACCTAGGAGATCGCATGACAAGAATAGAACAACCACCACCAATTCGCAGAAATCCTATGAGAAATGTGAATGTCCAACGTGTGAATCATGAAGAGGATGAAATAGCTGACTTAGAAGATGATCTTCCATCAGAACCTGATCATAATCATATACCAAGAAGACAATATCAACATGACAGAGATAGAGTAGAAGAATCTTGGCATGGAAACAGAGATGTGTCTGAAAAAAGAAGACATAGACATGGTCATATTACTACTTGTGAAGACATGAGGTTCCAACTAAAGAGGAGATATGTCCGTGCATACTATTACAGAGTGTTGCTGAAGAAATTTAGAAAACTAACTCAAGGTTCTAAATTTGTTGAAGAATACTTTGATGAGTTTGAAATGCTTAAAAACAGGTTGGAGACCAAAGATTCAGAAAAAAACTTTGATGGCTCAATCCCTACATGGTCTGCAAGATCGAATTGCTAGAAAAATGGAGAGACAAACCTATCATGATCTAGACGAGTTGTTGCATCTTGCGGCTCAGGCCGAGCAGCACATAAAAAGGAAGACTACCTCAGCAAATCATATCAAGTCTACCTGGAATTAACAACCTCAAAAGGGTTTGGACAAAGGAAATGCCATCGACATAGAATATAGATTCAAGAAATTCATAGCTGAAACGTCAAAAACAACAAACTAAAACAAGGTAAAACTCCAACTCAAATATATCATAACATAACCTGCTTTAAATGTCAAGGAAAAGGCCACTATGCAAGAGAATTTCCAAACCACAGAGTTATGATCCTTAAATCAAATGGCGAATACGAATCTCAAGATGAAGAGGAGTATGAACCAGAAAACTCTGAGGAAGAAGTTGTGGACTATCCTGATACCGGAGAGCTTCTAGTTACAAGGAGATCTCTCAGTGCTGTTTTTGAACCAGAAACTATACAAAGAGAAAATATTTTCCATTCTCGGTGCACAATATACTCTAAGGTATGTAGTTTGATCATAGATGGTGGTTCTTGTACTAACACGTAGTTAGCAAGTATTTAGTTGATAAGCTAGGGTTACAAAAGACAAAGCATCCTCGACCATACAATCTCATATGGCTGAATGATGAAATTGAGCTAAAAATCGCAGATCAAGTAACCATACCATTCAGCATAGGCAAATATGCAGATCAAGTTGTGTGTAATGTGGTGTCTATGCAAGCTGGACATCTAATTTTAGGTCGTCCATGGCAATTTGAAAAAGAAGCATTAAACAATAGATGCACCAATCACTATACCTTCATGCACAATAACTAGAAACATCGCTTATCACCTTTAACTCCATAGGAAGTGAATGAGATGCAACGAACTATGTCTAAAGGAGAAAAGCAAAATAAAACTAACCTTTATGTAACACCTACCACTGTCTTGAAACTCTCTTGATTCTAAAGAACATGTGCTACTAATGATCTTTAAAGAAGTGTTGTTGTTTTCAGGACAAGAAAAGGAGGAACTCTCTGTTGCTGTTCTAGAGCTTCTTGACAAATTCACTGATGTTTTTCCAGAAGAGATACCACCAGGATTGCCACCTATAAGAGGAATTGAGCATCAGATTGATCTTGTTCCTGGATCACCATTGCCAAACTGAGGTGTCTATAAAGTGAATCTAGAAGAAGCAAAGGAGCTGGAAAGACAAGTACAAGACTTAATGTCTAAGGGCTATATCCAAGAAAGTCTAAGCCCTTGTATTTTTCATGTTCTTCTAGTGCCTAAAAAAGATGGAACTTGGAGAATGTGTGTTGATTGTAAATCAATCAACAATATCACTGTCAAATATCGACATCCAATTCCAAGACTTGATGACATGTTAGAAGTGAATATCATCAGGTGAGAATGAAAGATGGTGATGAATAGAAGACAACATTTAAAACCAAACAAGGATTGTATGAATGGCTAGTCATGCCATTTGGACTCAGAAACGCTCCAAGTACATTCATGAGACTCATGAACCACGTCCTAAGAGCATTTATATGTAAGTTCATAGTTTATTTGCTTGTTTTTGCATAAATGTGACTGTTAAGTTTAAGAGTCTTTTATTTGTCACTAGATCCTAATGTCTTGTTATTATTTTCGCTTTACTCCTTCCATTATAATGTATTTTCAGCCTTAGAAGGTACCTGTTGCTGAACTAGTATATAAAGTCTCTTCTCAGCATGTAATCACTTATGTTTTATAAAATAAAAACTTAGTTTTTCTTTCTTTGAAAGGAGTTGATGCCTCCAGCCTTCTTGTGTGAGAATCCTTGAAGCTTGAGTGCTTTAGACTTATCACAGACCTTCCATAATCTGTGTGACATCTCTCGATCCACCTCTTTACTCAATCCTCACTTACATCCTCCAGAAAGTGCTCTATAGCCAGCTGAAGGGTCACCATCAATTTGTTCATCAACCTATCACTTTTGAGTCTCTAAAAAGTGTTGTACAGCCAATTAGAGCCTCTCCAGCAGTTCCCCTTGCTTGAACAAGCCCTCTTGTTCCTGCATCACGAGGTATTCATTCCTGTTGCTCGTTTAAAAACTGTTATACTAATCATTTATTGGCATCCCAAAATAGTTGGAGGATACATCAAATCGATGTCAAATCAGCATTTTTAAATGGAGATCAAAGCAATACAAAAGAATGAGACATGGGAGTTAGCTTCACTTTCGAATGGGCATACGACAATTGGTGTGAAATGTGTGAATAAAGAAAAGAAGACCTCTAAAGAATAAATGGAAAGACAAGGTAAGATTGGTGGCAAAAGGCAATACTAAAAAAGTTGGAATCGACTATGACGAGGTATTCGCTCCAGTTACTCGTTTAGAAATTGTTAGAGTAATCATTTCATTGGCAGCCCAAAACAGTTGGAAGATATATCAAATCGATGTCAAATCAGCCTTTTTAAATGGAGATCTCGATGAAGAAGATTACATTGAGCAACCACAAGACTATATAGTCAAAGGAGAAGAAGACAAAGTTTTAATGTTAAAGAAGACGCTTTATGGCTTAAAACAAGCAGCAAGAGCTTGGAATACTAGAATTGATAAGTACTTCAAGGAGAAAAATGTCATCAAGTGTCCATATGATCATGCACTCTATATCAAAACTCAAAAAAATGATATATTGCCAACATGTTTGTATGTAGATGACTTGATATTCACTACTAACAATCTAAATATGTTTGAAGATTTCAAGATGGAGATGGCAAAATAGTTTGAGATGACGGATATTGGATTGATGTCTTACTACCTTGGAATTGAAATGAAACAAAAAGTCAATGGAATGTTCACTACTCAAGAAGGTTGTGCTAAAGAGGTGCTCAAGAATTTTAAGATGGATGATTCAAACCCCGTAAGTATGCCAATAGAATGTGGAGTTAAGTTGTCAAATCATGAAAAAGGAGAGATAGTGGATCCAACACTCTTTAAAAGCTTGGTTAGAAGCTTACGTTACTTAACGTGCACAAGACCTGATATTTTATATGTGGTTGGAGTTGTGAGTCGATACATTGAGCATCCAACCACAACTCACTTCAAGGCAGCTAAGAGGATTCTTCGTTATATCAAAGGTACAACAGACTTTGGTTTGTACTACTCTATTGCTAATTATTACAAGTTTGTTGGATATAGCAATAGCGATTGGAGTGGAGTGTAGATGACCGAAAAAATACAAGTGGATTTGTGTTTTGCATTGGAGATACGGCATTCACATGGATGTCATATAAGCAACCAACTGTCACTCTTTTCCCTTGTGAAGCGGAGTACGTAACTGTTACTTCATGTGTTTGTCATGCAATTTGGTTTCGAATCTTGTTAAAATATTTGAGCTAAGAGAAACCAACAAAGATCTTCGTGGACAACAAGTCAGCAATATCATTAGCGAATAACCTAGTTTTCCATGATCGAAGTAAGCACATTGACTACATTAGAGTATGTGTTACCAAAAAAGATGTGCAATTGAAGTATGTGAAGACGAATGATCAAGTAGGTGATATTTTCACCAAGTTACTCAAGTGTGAAGATTTTATAAATATGAGAAGTTTGATTGCAATAACAAAATCAAGTTTAAGAGAATGTGTTAAAAATTAAACTTGATTTTGGATCAAGTTTAATTATTGGATCAATGATCTAAATATCATTTGGGACTAATTAAAACTTGATCCATATTGTAGAACATAATTATCTTTCATCTTTTTAAAATAAATATCTACATAATTATAATAAAATAATAAAGATATTAGAAGAGAAGTCTCTCGAATTAAAATTAAAATATTTATATATTTTGTAGTTCGGAGAATATAAATATATGTCTCCCATCTCATTTGTATTCAAATTGTTTTAATAAAAAAACAGGTTTCTCTAGATAAATAAAACATATTTTTTTCTTTTAAAAGTTTCTTAAATACTTTTTCCACCACACACTCCTCCTCAGACAGAGGAGCCCAATGTTCACCGCTCACCAATTGAGTTCATTTCCGATGATGAACCCCCTTACTCCTCCAGAAGTCTTTGCCTTGCACATCAATACGGTGATGAATCTTTGAATGGACTGGCTGAGAAAGGGTTAGTATTTCAATTTGTTGCAATAGAAAGTCTGATGTGGGTTAATGGTTTTTGAGTTTTTCCGTATATGGATTTGTGAATTTGGTGCAGGAAACTAACTGAGTCTTTTGTTAAAGACATCTTTGAAAATTTTCCTAATTTAAGTGTGCTTGACCTAGCTAACATTTGCAAACTGGCAAATTCTGCTCTGGGATACTTTACAAATGACTGCTAGGTTTGGACAAATTGGTTATTTTTATCGCAACTCTCTCATGCAAGTATCTATATCGGAAGGTTACTATCTCATTCATATGTATAAGTTATATTGATACAAGGTTGCATGGTTACACATCCTATTATATATAAGAACATGATCGACGATTTTCTTACTATCATGATGTGTGAGAGCCTTCCGCTAGATGACTCTGCCAATATGTTGGTATTGGAGACTTTTATTTATTTTCTCAATTTTCACACGTATAGATAGTCATGTTTTTGTTATCTTTGTGCTTGTTTTGTTGCATGTTAACAGCAAGGATGGACCTACGGTGATATTAGCTAGGTCACGTGTCCTATATTAAATATTTTTGGAGTAATTTAATTAATTTATTAAAATATTCTTAACTCAATCACTAAAAGAGGAGAAAATGCACCATCCGATAAAGATATATTAACCCACCAAAAATTCATCTAAATATTTATTTGCATAGTAAAAAATAAAATATGAACCTAATAAAAAAATCTGTGATTGACCTATCTATTCTCACATGTTTGCTTTTTATTTTTCTTCAATCACAATTCAATAAAGATATACGAAATAAAAAAATTCGTAAGTTTCTGATTTCAAATCAATTAATAGTCAAAATTTTTGTTAACCAATTTCTTTTACAATAAAATTATTTAACATTTTATCATCATGTTTTTTATTTGATAATTAGTGGAAAAACATTTCAAAAAAAAAATGTTAGACATTTGAAATTAATTTGGGAGATTTGCGTTCGGATCATACAAATAGAAAAATGATATTGGAATATCATCATAATGAGAGAAATGAGGTAAGCCGCATATATTTGATTAACGTTCCTCGCCAACATCGTGGTGTTAATTTTCCTAAACATTTATAAGATATAAATTGAGACGGTTCAATAATCCATTTTGATTGATCTATATAGCAAATAGTTGGAATATAGTGTGAAAACTAATTTTTTTGTTGTTTTGTTATTTGTTTAGAGATTATATTAAAAATAAAGGTGGAAGCGATGCATTGTGACAAAAAGGTTTAAATATTTGGAAAGGTTTAAATATACTACAAGATCATGTGGGTGATGTTAATAGTTTTTATAATAATGCATTAAAAAGACTAATTATTTAATGAGACAAGATCAATCAATCGTTTGTAATTTTTAAAACCACAATGGCACGGTAAAAAATGAATACAAAATCAAACTGAATGTTACAATTGATTGTTATATTACGACAAGATTACCTTTTTGAATTCATGATGAGAAAAAATGATCAACTAATAAAAGAAATTTTTAGAGCTTGTAAAATATATTGTAGAGAAAATGAGTGTGTAAGAAAGGTTTTGTTGGAGAATGCTCCAAAAAAATAATCAAATGATGTCTCTCAAAGTTCAGAAATACATAATGCATTGCTTTGTAGAAAAAGTTGTTGAATATAATATTTAAGAAGTTGATCACGATATGTTTTGCTCGTTGTTGCTAAATGAATATCTGGATGTTTCTGATAAAGAGAAAATGACAAGAGTTTTTCACTTTGTTGATAATCAAAGACGGCTTCATGTTTAAAAACATGTTCTTCATTTTTGAAATGTGCCGTTGATTCATTGTTTGCTAAATACGGACTGAGTGTGAAAAAGTTAAGAGGGCAAGGTTATGATGGAGCAAATACTATGAAGGGTGAACTCAATGGATTGAGATCTCTAGTTTTGATATAAAAAAACAGGACTTCTCCATATTATGTTCGTTGTTTTTCTCATCAGTTTTAATTGGTTGTCGTGGCAGTTGGTGAAAAGTATTTTGAAGTTGAAGATATATGAATTTTGTCTTGTTAAATATGGTACGAGCTTCTTGTAAAAGAAAATATATGGTTTGCAAATATCATCGTGAAAGAATCGAGAAAAGAATCATCGAAAGTGAAATTAAGACCAGAAAGGGATTGAACCAAGAGCTTAGGATCCTTTCTGATTGCCTTTGGTGTTGGTTTTGGAATGCTTAAAATAAAGACACAAGATTTGATTACCGAGTTCCCACTTAAGGTACCTCTCGGGTAGGATCTGTCTCCTACAAACTTCACTATAAATCTGATAAACCCTTACAATGAAGCAACTTTAGAGAAAATGGACTTAGAAAGAAAAATACAAGAACCTTTATTTTTCTCTCTCTCTCCCCTCTCTTTCTCTCTCTAGGCGTCTCTCTCTCTAGGAACTTCTCACGGCTGCTTTTCTCTTTTTCGTGCAGGATTTCCTTGCTGGAATATTTTTCGGCTACTCTAGGGATTGGAAGAGAAAGAGTATTTATACTCCTTTCTCAGTGTCGACAATTCAGAATAATTTTACCTAAAATTATTCTTTTGGGCCTCCTCTTTGGCCCACCAAAAAATGAGATCGATTTACAATTCTTCACCTTCTCATTATTTTGGGTTTGGGTTTCACCAAAAATATTTCTAACATTTCTGCAGAGCCCACTTGCAGCCCAAAAAATATTCTCCACCTGAATTTTTCCTCCTGAAGCTTCCACTTTCTCTTTCTCTCGAAGTGCAGCTTCCTTTTTTTTTTTTCGTCTTGCGCCACCATTGAAGCACCTTCTCCTTTTGCTTCTGCGGCGCCATTTCCGGTGAATCGGTGAGTCGAAATCGGCCTTCTTCTCTCTCCATGTTGCACCGCGATTCTCCCCTTTACCGTGAGCCTTCCTTCTCCGGCCGCCATTGAAGGTTCTTTGAAGCTTTTTGCTTCGTTTTTCCGGTCGACGGCAAGCGGACTTCGATTCAGATATGAGATCTGGCCGAGATTCCTTCGGCTTCTTCTCCGAAACGCGGCTCCTCCCTCTCTCCCGGAGACCTCCGCTTCGCCCCACCATGGAAGCCCATCGAAGCTTCCATCGAAGCTTCTTGCTTCAATCACGTCTTTATTCTTTTTTTTTCAGATCTAGTCGCTGCCGCGAATCTCGCCGGGAGGTGCCGTTCCGGCGATTCCACGTGCCGATGCACCGGCGAGTATAACCGCACGTGTCCTTCACGCGCCCGTGCGTGTCCTTCACCCGCCCGCGCGTGTCCTTCACGCGCCCCCGCGTGTACTCTTCACGCGCCTCCGCGCGTGTCTCTACGCGCCACCGCGTGTGGCCTCACGCGCCTCCGCGCGTTGTCTTCACGCGCCTCCGGATTCCGTGCCGCCGGTGACGCGCCATCGGGCACGCCGTCGTCCCCTGAAACGAAACCTTACCTGTTTCTCTTTCTGTTTCAGGTTGTTGTCTGGAGCTGCTCTATTCCTAGCTGAGCTCCACCTTGAGGGACACTTACTGCTATACCTTCCTCTCGCATCCATCTTCCAGGTAACATTTGATCTTCACTCATCCCTCACTGCTTAAATACTTTATCCGAAACTAACCTGTTTCCTTTTGTCTCTGCGAGAACGAGACACTTGCAGTGATGTAACCTGGAAGACCCTCTTCTTCTGCTCTTGAGAAGTTCACAGCAGAGCTGCGAATTCAAATCAGGTATGTCCTTGGTAGCTAGGATTTCTGGAACTTTGCTTAGCTGAATCATAGGTAGAATTACACCGCCTAGTTGATTTATTTGATTCTAAAATCTTAGTATTATGGAACGGATATCTCTTGACCTTCAACTTGGTATATGCATCGATGATATTTGAGACGATGAAAGGTTTGCTAATCTGGAAATTTTTGGAGATCTTGCACATATGATGGTAGAGACAAAAAACATCAATCACATCTTCAAGTTTGTGGACTTTTAAAGCTACTTTTGAGTTTTGACTTTAGTTGTAGCGATATTGAGAGATGATTTTTTGCGACGAACATTGTGAAAACTATTTTACATAAACAAATGAGTGAGCTATTTTTAAATGATTATATAGTTTGTCATTAAAAAGGAAAATTTGTTAAAATCACAAATGAAGTAACGATAAAAATTCTAAAAAATAGAAGATAGTAAAATAATTTTGTAAGAGTTTTAATTTTTTGTAACGTATTTATTTTTTATGATTTTCTCGTTTGGCAATAATTTTTATTTATTTCATATTTTAATAAATATATGTTTCATATAAAACAACTTTTTTAGATCGTCTTTGGTCAAAGGTTTAACAGATACCTCATATGTATTATATTTTTTATAGTTATGACATTGTAGTTGTATTTGTAAAAACCGCAGTCGATACATTGTAGAATCTATCACAAAAGAGCGTCAAGAAGGTAAATGTGTCTATGTTCCCATTATGCTACCAATCTATAAAATCACATTAGCACATTTTTTATGTTTGCAGGGTGGTCACAGCACGATATCTTGGAAACATTTAGAAAAGTTGTAGATTGTAGATGTATCCTGGAAACATTTTTCATATATTTCATCTCTTAAAGTTTTGAAACTCTTTGGATGCATGTGTTTTTGGCCTTTAATATAATATGTAACTAGTTGTAGCTAAGTTTTTGGATTTAAATGGATATGAGTTTAAAATTTTTGATACATAAATTATTGTTGATATAGATTTTATTTGATTTTTTTAATTGATTTGAAGATTCAAAATTCTAATAGGCCTGAAAATCAGTGGTCTAATGGAATATAGGCAGAATCAAAGGCGTGTAAGAACAAAAAAGTTAACATTAATCAAAACATGAAAAATTCCAAAGAGCAAGAAAGAAAGTTATCATGTGGAATTCAAGAATAGGAAGATTTTATTGATAGCATGATCTACTCGGAGTAAATAAAGGATAAGAAGAGTAGATGCAAGGTGTGGATTTTTGAGAAGCAGTGGAGAGGAGAATCGAAAAGGAGTTCAAAATGAAGATCCTAGGTTTCTCGGTTAAGTCTTTAATTTCTTAGCAATCAATAAGTAGCAAATCACTAAAGTTGAGTTTGTGTAAAACCTTACAAGTATAACTATTCTTTGAATTAACTTGATTGATTGAAAGAAATAAAAGTAATTTGTTTGATTAATCAGAGTGTGATCTTTATTACGTTTTCTACACTATCAATTGGTATCGGAGCGAGTTTTTGTCAAAAAAGTATTATGTCTTTTCAGCATAGGTGAATCTTAAGGATCATAATGGAGAACGTTCAACATTTCGGATCATACAAACCTCTTCAGCTGGAAAAAGAAAATTTTGGATGGTGGAAAGTTCAGATCAAAGCACTGATCAAAGATATTGATGAGGATGCATGGACTGTTACTAAACAAAGATGGGAAGAACCGCAATGAAGACTGAATCTAGAGAGTGGGTTATCAAAACCAAAGAAAGAGTGGACAGCTGAAGAAAAACTTATATCAAAATTTAACTCCAAAGCTCTAATAGTGATTTGGACATCACTATCAAAAGATCAGTTTCAGCGTGTTCAAGGGTGCACAACAGCAAAAGAAGTTTGAGATTCATTACAAAACTCATATGAAGGCACAAGCATTGTTCCGAGAACCAGGGTTGACATGCTAGCATCGCAATTTGAGACGCTAACCATGAAAGAAGATGAATATTGAAGCATTTAGTGAAAAATTAAGCTCAGTAGCCAATGAAGCTCTTGTTCTAGGAAACAAATACAAGAAGCAATCTATCGAATCGAAAGAAATTGCTCGGGTGGCCAGTCAAAACTCAAAACCAAGAGAATGTCTAGATGATAAGGTAAGATTGATTGTCAAGAAATATTTTAAACAGTTCGAGAAGCGCCAGAAGAAAAGTGGTGGCAACTTCATCAAAATAGAAGTTGACCAAAGGAGTGATCGGAATTTTCGAAGAACTGATGTTAAATGTCATGAGTGTGAAGGATATGGTCACTTCAATGCTGATTGTCCCACTCTCAAGAAACAGGAACAGATCCAATTCAATAAATGCAAAGGATACGGTCTTGTCAAAGTGGATTTTGTTGGAATGACTAAATCTAAAGAAAGATCGTTTGTTAGTGTTAATGATTCTGAAACAAAGTCTAGCGATTATGAAAAAAATTTGTCCAACTTTGTAGCCTACATTGGAATTGTTAATGAACATCAGAAGATTGAAGACGAGTCAGATAATGATTATGATGTGTCGCTCTACAATGATAACAAGATTTTATATGAACATCGTGTTAAATTCACAGAAGACGATAAAGAGCTATGCAAAGAAAAAGAGAGCTGGAAAGAGGATATGGAACATATCAAGAAAAATCTAGCTGAAGCTACTGAAAAAAGGGAGGAACTCGAGCTTTTGGTTGAAAAGCTTAAACAAGAACTGGTAAAAAAAAATAATGTCAAACTCCTAGAGGGAAAACTCCAGGATCAATTAAGAGAAGTCAGAATGTTGAACAAAGATACCAAAAATCTTGATAACTTATTGTCCACGGGAAGAAAAAGCTCTATCTAATGGGGATTCGGATATCAAGACACATCAACTAGTCAAAAGACTCATTTTGTTAAAAGCAACCCCATAAGGTGTCAAGCATTAGACATGGCTATCAAGCATCAGGTTACTAGCAGAGTAGAACGTCCTAGTGTTACTAGTGTTAGACATGGCTATCAAGCATCAGGTTACTAGATTCATGAAGTTTATCAACAAAGAAAAAGAGGCTACAGATCAAGATATCAGCCACAAGTATACAAAGAACTAAGCATTAGACATGGCTATCAAGCATCAGGTTACTAGCAGAGGAGAACGTCCTAGTGTTACTAGTGTTAGACATGGCTATCAAGCATCAGGTTACTAGCAGAGGAGAACGTCCAATATGATCAACATCAGTCAGCTATGTGATGAAGGGATTTCTATTACATTCACAAGCGAGGAATATCAAGCAACTGATCAAGATGGAAATGTCAAGTTAAGAGAAACATGAACCACCAACAATTGCTACATGTGGAAACCAGTCAATCAATGTCTCACCAAAACCAAACTCAGTGATCTAGAATTATGGCACCAGAATTTAGGTCACATGAATGTCAGAACGATGATCAAGTATGGTTAGAGGAAGGCCAACCTTTAGAAAAACACATGAGTTAGTGTGTGGTCCATGTGCAAACGAAAAAAACAAGTAAAAGTTCAGCATAAACAAATATATGAGATTCAATCCAAGTATCCTCTAGATCTGATCCACCTGGATTTAATGGGACCAATACAATTTGAGATTATCTCCGGGGAAAATATATTTTTGTTTTAGTCGATGATTTTACTCGATATTCATGGGTTTGATTTCTTTGTGAAAAAAGCGACTTTCAACAATTTCAGAATTATTTGCCTTACAGCTTCAAAATGAAAAGAAAAGGAGAATTAAAACTACCATTAGAAGTGATCACGGAAGAGAGTTTTAAAATGACATATTCGACAAGTTCTGTTGTGATCATGTGATAGTCCATCAATTTTCTGCACCTACAACTCCACAACAGAATGGAGTGATAGAACGGAAAAATCGCACACTTTAGGAGATGACTCGAGCTATGCTGATAGGAAATCAAGTTGCTAAACATTTCTATGGAGATGCTATTGACACAACATGCTACATCATCAATCGTGTTTATGTTCGTAAAATAACGTCAAAAATACCATACGAACTTTGAAAAGGTAAGACACCATCAGTAAGTTATTTTCATGTTTTTGGATGTCCATATTACATTCTGAATGACAGGGATTATCTTGGAAAATTTGATTCAAAAAGTGAGGATGAAATATTTCTCGGATACTCAAGAACGAGTACTGCATACAAGGTCTACAACAAATCGTTCGGACAAGTTTAGGAAATGGTGAATGTAGTGTTTGACAATGCAACTTTACAAGGCCTTCTATTCAAAATGGTTGACACTGATCAAAATCCGGAATCTACACCATGAGATCATCTACGAGACGATGAATAGGAAACCACTCCAGAATCAGCAAACGAAAGGCAAGAAACTCTGAGAATTCATAAAAATCATTGTGCAGATGATGTAATAGGAGATCTGGGAGGAAATGGATAACAAGGAAAAGAAAAATCGACTTCAAGTAAATGGTGAAGCTAGCTTGCTTTGTAGCATATTTTGAACTAGAGAATCATCGAAAATCATTGGAAAATGAATACTGGAGAGTATCAATGCAAGAAGAATTTGAATAATTTGTGCGTAACGAGGTATATGATTTACTTCCAAGACCCACTAATGCTAATGTTGTAGGTACAATATAGATCTTCAAGAATAAGGTAGATGAACATGGCAATGTGGTTAGAAACAAGGTTCGGCTAGTAGCACAAGGTTACTCTCAGATGGAAGGCATATATTTTGATGAAACGTTTGCTTCTGTTACCAGACTTGAGTCAATCGGGCTTTGGATTGGGATGATCTATCTGATGAAATTCACGTTGTAGCAGATGGATGTTAAGACTACGTTTCTAAATGGTTATCTACAGGAAGATGTATACGTGGAACAACCTAAAGGATTCGAGGATCCAGATAATCCAGGATATGTTTACAAGTTAAAAAGGCTATATATCTCTTAAAACAAGCACCAAGAGCATGGTATGAACGGTTGACCAGATTTCTGATTGATCTTGACTATCAAAGAGAGAGTATTGACAAAACTCTATTCATCAAACAAAGCAGTCATAGTATATTATTTGTGCATATTTATGTTGATGACATTATCTTCGGAGTGACAGATCAGGAACTGGTTAATCATTTTGTGAAAACCATGAGAAATGAGTTTGGAATGAGTATGGTTGGAGAGCTTACTTACTTCTTAGGCTTCCAAATCCTGTAGTTAGAGAAAGGCATATTTCTGTCGTAGAGTACATATGCAAAGAAAATGGTTTGTAGGTTTGGGCTCCAAGGAAGCAAACCGGTAGTATGAACATCAAATTGTGCAAAGATGATCAAGGACAGACAGTTGATGAATGTCTCTATAGAAGGATGACAGGAATTCTATTGTACTTAACGGCAAGTCATCCTGATTTATGCTTAAGTGTAGGTAATTGTGCGAGGTATCAAGCACATCCTAAAGAATCTCATATGCATGTTGTTGCAAGGATCATAAAATATGTCAAAGGTACATCAAACTTAGGCATATTCTATACAAAAGATATGAACAACAATCTGGGTGACTATCACGATGTTGATTGGGCAGGAAGTATTGAATACTGTCGTAGTACAAGTGGAGGATGTTTCTTTCTTGGAAATAATCTTATCTCTTGGCATAGCAAGCAACAAAAACACCGTATCACTATCAACAGGTAAGACCGAGTATATAGCCCATGGAAGCTGCTGCACACAACTTCTGTGGATGAAAAAAATGACCAATGATTATGGAATCTCCACTCACTCCTTGTTGATTCAGTGTGATAACGAGAGTGCAATAAACATTGCTAAAAACCCTGTGCAACATCTTGTACAAAACATATATATATATATATATATTCAACATCATTTTATTTGGGAATTAGTTGAAGACAATGTAATTGAGGTTGATCATGTGAATATTGATTATAAACTGGCTGATCTCTTTACAAAACCTCTTGATTTCTCACGATTTGTGAACTTATGGAAAGCAATGTGAACTTTGACTTAGAACTTGGATATCTGCATGAATGTCAACAGGAAGGCACTCAGGATGAAGTCAGTCATCTGAATTAGAGTTGTACCATCACAAGAAAAGGAATTGTCTATCATGCCGTCCAACGAAAAAATGTAAAGAAGTCAAAGAGCTGACTAATTCCTTGCATGAACAAACAGTTGAGAAGTCAAGTGATACATAAGTTCTCTTCGCATAAATTCTTGACATAGATCAAGCAGTTGATTGAAGAAAAAAAGAAGGGAAAGAGGAGGAAATTTAAAATTTAATACCTATCTATACAGCTGCCTTAAACATTACTACTTGGATGAAAGTATGACAGTGGGAAAGACTAGTCATGTGCAAGGTTACTCTCTGATAACAGCAAGACTGCACTTTACTCATGTATGCCTCTTTGAGTCATGCAATGGATGTTCAAAATATAAAGTCAAGTCAGTGTTTGTTATACCTCCTCAGCTTTTATACATTTTCTTCATGAATTTTAATACACAATCTCTGATAAACTTTATTCCATGATCAGCCTTTGATGAAATGTTTGATATATTTTTGGTGTTTTGTTTTACGGTTACATGGTGTGAACAGACTGTTTGGCATATGTTTGGTTATTGCTCTTCATTTCAGATTTCACAGGATAATATGTTTCCAACCATTGGGTCCAGTTTGATTTACCCCACAAAGTGAAGTTAAATCGGTGGCAATTTGATAGGATTTCTTCAAAGGTCATCAGTGAACTGTCACGATGGTTCAAAGCCTTTTTAAAGGTTGTGAATCGTCTTGTAAACCTCAATTGGTTGCATTGTTTCTTCATCATAAATGCCTTTTCTCTTGATTTTTGCAAATGGTTGCCTCTCCTCCTCCCACCGTCACTGATGCAGCACCATCTCCGGCTGACACTACAAGAAAACTGCCAATTTGCGACTGTAATTTGCGACTACATACGTGGTCGCAATTTTTGCGACCATATTTGCCACAGTTTAGCGACTATTTTACAACTACGGCGAAGTAGTCGCAAATTGGTCGCAAAAATGTGACCAATAAGTGTAGTCGCATGTTGGTCGCAATACGCAACCAATTAGCGACTGAAATGCGACTGCCTTGAGACTGACCCAAGTAGTCGCTAATCAGTCGCAAAATAGTGACTGATTAACGACTACATATGGAAAATCAAGTGGTAGTCACTTATTGGTCGCTAAAAATACGACCAATTTGCGACTACGTTATGTAGTGGCTCTGCAGTCATAAAGTGGTGGCAAAATGCCAACATAAAACACATGTGCGTGTTAGGTATAACGATATTTAAGCGACTACATTGCTATAGTCGCAAAATAGTGGCAAATCAGTGGCAAAGTAATCGCAAAGTAGTCGCAAAATGTTGTATATATATGCACCATCCCATTCTCTCATTTGTGAAATCAAAGGTAAAAATTTATGTAAAACATGTGGGGAAATTATAACAATTCGAGAGATTGGATGTACAGAAGAATTGATAATGAAACAAGAAATATCTCGGCGGAATTTGCACAAGGCATGGAGCAGTTCATGAATTTTGCAAGTAGTCAACCTATAGCTCAAAGTAGCGGAGGTAAGTTTTTCTGTCCTTGTATTAATTGCAAAAATGATAAATTTATTCCGGGACGAAAAATATGGAGTCATCTATATAGTCGAGGGTTTATGCCAAATTATTATATTTGGTATAAACATGGAGAAGAGCTGAATGTTCAGTTAGGGACAAGTACTAGTCGGGGTGATGTACGAAGAAATCAGGGACGTGATTGTAGTAGTGATGAAACAGTTGGTATATCCGGTAATAGATATGTTGAAATGGTGACGGATGCATTTCGTGAGACAACGACTGATGATCATCAGTACTATAATCAGAACGAAGAAAATTATAATTATAATGAAGAAGAACGGCCTAATGAAGAAGCACAAAAATTTTACAACATGTTAGAAGCTGCGAAAAATCCATTATATGATGGTTGTCATGAAGGGCACTCACAGTTATCTTTAGCTGCTCGGTTTATGAACATCAAGTCTGGTTTTAATTTACTAGAAAAATGTATGGATTCTTGGGCGGAGCTGTTTATAGAATATTTACCCGAGGAGAATCAGGCAACGGGTTCATATTATGAAACCAAAAAATTGATGCGAAATTTAGGCCTCCCGTTTTATACAATTGACGTGTGTGTTCAAAATTGTATGATATTTTGGAAAGAAGATGAGAAATGGGAAAAATGTAAATTTTGCGATTCCCCCCGGTATAAGCCAAGCGAGGGCAGGACGTGAATACCTTTCAGTCGTATGTGGTATTTACTTATAGGTGATAGACTTAAAAGAATGTATCAAAGCGAGAAAACCGCAGAGGCAATGAGGTGGCACGCAGAGCATGAAGCAGAAGACGGAGAAATGAGTCATCCATTTGATGCTGCAGAGTGGAAAAAATTTCAATATTTACATCCTAGATTTGCTGCTGAATCTCAAAACGTTTATCTTGGCTTATGTACTGATGGGTTCAACCCATTTGGGATGTCTCGTAATCATTCATTATGGCCGGTGATTATCACTCCATATAATTTGCCACCGGAGATGTGTATGAAGAAAGAGTATTTGTTTCTAACTATTTTGAATTTGGGGCCAAATCATCCACGTGCTAGTCTGGACATATTCCTCCGGCCTTTGATTGATGAGTTGAAAGAATTATGATCTACGGGAGTTGATGCATACGATGTATCGTTGAACCAAAATTTCAATCTAAAAGTTGTGTTACTTTGGACGATAAGCGATTTTCCCGCTTATGGAATGTTGTCAGGATGGACAATGCATGGAAGGCTGGCCTGTCCAATTTGTATGGATGATACGAAGGCATTTTAATTACCAAATGGAAGAAAGACGTGTTGGTTTGATTGTCATAGAAGGTTTCTTTCTAATGGTCACCCATTACGGAAAAATAAAACAAATTTTTTAAAAGGAAAGCTCGCTTTGAATGATTGTCCTTCACAATCATTGACAGAAGAACAAGTTTTATACGAGCGAATAAAAACAGGCAATCCTTTAAGAACATCTAAGTGCGGCGGAAACGGTCATGAAAGTAAAGAAGAAGGTTATGGCAGCTGGCATAATTGGCACAAAGAAAGTATATTTTGGGAGTTTCCGTACTGGACGGATCTTAACCTTCGACATAATCTTGATGTGATGCATATAGAGAAGAATTTCTTCGATAACATCATTAATACTGTTATGAATGTGAAAGAGAAATCAAAAGATACAGTTAAGTCAAGGTTGGATATTGCGAAGTTTTGCTCTCGAAAAGAGTTGCACGTGGATGGTCGGGGTAATGCTCCATTCCCTATATTTCGATTGACCCAAAAAGCGAAAGAACGGTTATTGGAATGTATAAAAAATGATGTAAAATTTCCAGACGGCTATGCGGCAGATTTAGCAAATTGTGTGGATATGGATGGACTAAAGTTGTCGGGCATGAAAAGCCATGACTGCCATATTTTTATGGAAAGACTTCTCCTTTTTATATTTGCAGAACTTTTACCACAGAACGTTCATCTAGCATTATCAGGTAAATTTAGTAATAACTATATTTTTAATTGGAAATACGTAAATTAATAATAATTACCTGAACTAATTAATTGTCGATGGTAATTAATATATATATATAGGGATTGGAGGATTTTTCCGTGATTTATGCTCTAGATCATTACAACAAAACCGTGTCCGAATTTTGAAGGAAAACATAGTCATAATTTTGTGCAATTTGGAAAAGATTTTTCCGCCTTCATTTTTCGACGTCATGGAGCATCTTCCTGTACATCTACCATATGAAGCTGAACTTGGTGGACCTGTGCAATATAGGTGGATGTATCCCTTTGAAGGTTTTTTAAAAAACTTAAAAGCAAGGCGAAGAACAAACGATATGTTGCAAGGTCGATTGTTGAATCATATGTGAATGATGAGATATCTTACTTCTCGGAACATTACTTTGCTGTGCACATACGCACGAAAAACAGGTAACCAAAATTAATTGTTATGTTTATGAATTAATTATTTTATTATATATGAATATAAGTAATATAATATATATAAACAGGTCTACAAGATTCGATGAAGGTGATGTGCCTGTATATCCAGATCCCGGAGTACCGGATATATTTACGCACATGGGTCGTCCAAGTGGTAAATATAAAGAAATATGACTCTTCGAAAAAGAATATAAATATGCACATGCATATGTATTACGGAATTGTGAATATTTTCGGCCACTAGAGAGGTATATGAAAAAAATTAATTGCATTTATTACTTTTCAGTTCATTGTATTAAGGAATATATAATAATTTTTAATATTTACAGTTGTAGCATATTTGAAGATCATATTTGATGTACGTATCCATATCTCTCGGAAGATGACATTTCATCGAAAAGAGAGGAAGAGTTCCACATATGGGTTAGGGATTATGTATGTTTAATTAATTATTTGACATATATATTATATTTTATTCATTAATTTGGAAATACTAATTAAGTTTAATTTTTGATATATGATCATAGGTCAAGTCATACACTTCCACAGATTCACGTATCTTTCCTATATGGGCTCAAGAATTAGTTCAAGGTCCGATGAATAAAGCGTCTACTTGGCCGATGCATTTTACAAGAGGTTATATGTTCCACACGAAGAAACATGGACATAGGAGAAAGATATGTAACTACGGTATTTGTGTGAAGGGGGACAATTACTCAGATGCATCTGATGAAGCTGATTTCTATGGTATTTTTAACAGATATCATTCAACTTGAGTATGTCAGACTCCTAAATTTGAAGATCATGCTTTTTAAATGTGAATGGTACGATCCTACGCCCTCGAAAGGTACTCGGAAGTCGGAAAATGGCGTCGTTGATGTCTTATCATCTGGGAAATACTACAAATATACGAACTATTTATTCTCGGTACGTACGTATTCGTTAATAATTTACTATATATATAATTTTTTTTTTACAAATTTATAACTAATTTATATTTCAATACTTATGATGTATCAGCATCTCAAGCAGATCAAGTTTGTTATATTCCCTATCCGCATACTAAATCATCATCAAAAAAAACATGGCTCAATGTTTTGAAAGTTAATCCAAGATCTAATATTTTGGAGAAATACAAAAACAAAGACGAGATTAGCCTCTTGCAACAAGAAAATGATGAAGACGTAATGCTTGTTCAAGAGATAGAAGTAGATCGGTTGGTCGATAGAGTTAACCATACGGAAGAAATTGATTTTGATGTCAGAGATGTGGAACTAGAAGATGAATTTCAATGTAATATTTCATCTTCAGATGATGAAGAGAACGAAGAAATGTAATAAATATAGTTATGCTATTATGTATTTTGTACATATGATTTTTATATAATTTAATGTATTAGCAATAATCATATAAATGTAATTTTTTTAAAGTAATTGTGACTGATTTGTCACCACATTACCACTGCATTGGCAATATGGTGGCATTTCAGTCACAAAAATTAAACGTGGTCGCAAATCAGTTGCAAATTTACGACTGATTTGCGACCATATTCTCAAAATTTGATGTGAAGTCGCAAATCAGTTGCAAATTTGCGACTGATTTGCGATCACATATGGTAAATTCACATTTTCCCTAAGTATTTTCTACATTTAAAATTTGTATTTCTATACTAATGAGACTACTAACCATTATAAGTGATAACATATATTGAAAACCATATTTCTAATGATTTCGTATTTAGAAAACATTTGAAATGTATATAAGAAGTATAAGGTTAAATAAATTTGTTAAGTGTTTTAGGTAAGTTATTTGCAAATTTGGAAAATGTTATTGTTTTCATAGTAATTGAAATTTGTATAACTTATAATCAATTAATCAATCTTATATAATTATATGTATTCATCAAAATCTCCAAATTTAGGGTTTAGGGTATTATTTGTGACTGATTTGCTATCACATTCCCACTACATTGGCAATGTGGTGGCATTTCAGTCACAAAAATTAAACGTGGTCGCAAATCAGTCGCAAATTTGTGACTGATTTGCGACCACATTCTCAAAATTTGATGTGAAGTCACAAATCAGTTGCGACCACATATGGTAAATTCACATTTCCCCTAAATATTTTCCATATTTAAAACTTGTATTTTTATACTAATGAGATTACTAACCATTATAAGTGATAACATATATTGAAAACTATATTTCTAATGATTTCATATTTAGAAAACATTTGAAATGTATATAAGAAGTATAAGATTAAGTAAATTTGTTAAGTGTTTTAGGTAAGTTATTTGCAAATTTGGGAAATATTATTGTTTTCATAGTAATTCAAATTTGTATAACTTATAATCAATTAATCAATCTTATATAATTATATGTATTCATCAAAATCTCCAAATTTAGGGTTTAGGGTATTATTTATGACTGATTTGCCACCATATTGCCACTGCATTGGCAATGTGGTGGTATTTCAGTCACAAAAATTAAACGTGGTCGCAAATCAGTCGCAAATTTGCGACTGATTTGCGATCACGTGTAATAAATTCAATATATGTAAATGTAGTCGCAAATCAATCGCAATTTGTGACTGATTTGCGACTACGTGTAATATATGAAATATATGTAACCGTGGTCGTAAATCAGTCGCAAATTTGCGACTGATTTGCGACCACGTTTGTAGTTTTCGATAAATGAACAAGTGGTCGCAAATCAGTCGCAAATTTGCAACTGATTTGCGACCACCTATTAATTGGGTGGGAGTTTGAAAGTTTTCAGAAATTCAACTCCCACCCAATTAATTGGTGGTCGCAAATTTGCGACTGATTTGCGACCACCAATTAATTTGGTGAGAGTTTGAACGTTTTCGTTTCCCACCAAATTAATTGGTAGTCGCAAATCATTCGTAAATTTGCGACTGGTTTGCGACTACTTCATTAAATTTAAATTTTGCCACTGATTTGCGACCACATCCGTGGTCACAAAAAAACTATAAATACACGAAGGTTTTCCCTCATTTTTCACAAATCTTTCAAAACTTCATAATCAAAATCCTCTCTAAACACATTCTAAACACAAATCCTTTACAAAAAATGGCAAGTATCGGTAGATCGTTAAGAGGTCATGGAAGACGATCTATCGCATCGTCTTCCGACCGAGGAACCTCTTCGGCCTCCTCGAACCCTTCACCATCCGCTAATAGAGCGGCATCCCGCCTCCCTCCCCAATATATCTTTACCCCTCATTCCGTTCCTGAAACCCAAACACCTCCACGGTTTCAGGAATCGGATGAACATGAGGAGAAAGAAATTCCCGACTGCAAAACGGGGACGGATGAACAAACTATCACTCTTGATAGTTTGTTACAAACTCCGGGCCGCGAGCAGTATTTGACAGTGCTGTCTCCACAAGCGGCTCCTAATACATTGTGGTAATAATTTTTGTAATTGTTTAATTTTTTAATAAATATTTATTATAATTGTAATAATATTAATATAAAATTAAATTTCTCTGTATAATTGAAATATTAGGTTTGACCGCGATAACGGGCTATTACCCGTCAAATCACAAAAATTTTGAAAAATAAATTTGACGGCCCGTACTACAGTTGGACCATCGTACATGCTGAGAGGTAGGAAAAATATTTCATAGAGTTTGCGGTAAGTTACTTTTTTTGTTTAAATTTTATTTATTTTATAACATTTAAATAATACGTATTAATATTTTATAATTTAATTTCATGCAATCGTACACCTAGGATCCTGTGATCACTCCGGTGGTACGAAAAGAGTTCGAGGCCGTCTGCATAAGACGGATGAAAGGGATGGTGAGCACGGTTCATACAACCAGAAAACATCCCCGATGGATTTCCCCAAGTCTGTACAAAATTATGACAGACTATTGGGGAACAGAAACGTCTACCGAGAGGTGTACCAAATCCTGTCATAACCGTAACTCCGCTCAGGACGGTCTTGGCCCGCACAAACATTTGCCAGGCCAAAAATCCTATATTCAGGTCCAGCAGGAAATGGTAAGTCATTTTTTTATTTAATTAACATTTGTGGTAGTAATTAAATAAAATTTATTTCAATATCTGTGAAAGAACATAATTTGGGACGACCAGTCTCAATAGGTGAGGTTTTTATAAAGATTCACACAAGACCGAATGGTTCGTATGTATATATGAAAGCAAAACAAATCTGTGAAGCATACGAACGAAACATCCAAGAGAATATGGCGATCGTGGAGGTCGATCCAACAGAAACATCTGATGGAACCTCCCGTCCAATTGAGCTTACTCCAGAACAAAAAAATGAGATCTTCATTGAGGTAAAAAACAATTTTCAAAGTTTTTTCTTATAACATATTTTTCTAATTAATTAAATAATTAAATTTATTATTTAAATTTTGTTTTTGTTATTTTGTAGTCTTTTGTTGCGGATGACCGAGGTCGTTTTTATGGACTCGGTAGCCTCAACCGCGTACAGTCTACGGGTAGACGTACTGGGGTGCAAACCAATTCACTCGAGTACGTAATTCTTCAAGAACAAAACGCGTTAATTAAACAACAAAACGCGCAGATTCGGGAAAGAAATCAGAAGATAGAAGAGCTGAACAGAGAAAACCAGAAGAAGATCTCGAGCTTGGAGATGCTCCTCGGGTATTTCCAACAGACGGATCCCGCATTCGCCTCCTAAATGCTGGATAACGATTGCATAGGGGAACCATCGACGGCTCCGCCCACTACCCTATTTTTGCCTATAGATTTTCAATTTCCGCCGCCTGAGAATTAAAGTTTTTTCCTGTAAATTAAATTTTCCATAATAAATATTAAAATTTTAATTTTTTATTTCTTTTTATTCAATATTTAATATTAATTAGTTCACATATTTTTCATTTAATATTATAATATTTATTATTCATTAATAAAAACTATTTATAATATTTAATATTTTAAAAAATATAAATTTAAGAAAATATTCATAATTAAAAATTTAATAATATTATTAAAACATAATAATTTTGCAAATTAATTTCCAAATATTTTTATTATAAATTAATAAAAATTTAAATAATATGAATTTTAAACCATAAATTATAAACTATTATATTAATATTTATGAAAAATTAACTAATATTAATATTAAAACATAATAATATAAATTATTTTATTAATATTTCTAATTACAAAATATTAATATTATTGTTGAAATTAATTTTCAAAATTATTATTAAAATTTAAATTTACAAATATTATTTTACATTTACTTTTAAAATAATTTAAATATTTTGAAATTAAATTTAAAAAATATTAATGTTTTTTTTCAAAATATACAAAATTATTTCAATAATAATAAAAATTTTAATATTTTTTTTAATCTAATTACGGTGTAGTCGCAAATCAGTCTCAAATCAGTCGCAAGTTTTACCACTGATTTGCGACTCCTTCATACATGTGGTCGCAAATCAGTCACAAAAAATTGCGACTGATTTGTGACTACAGGAGAACCGCAGTCGCAAAGCAGCCACAAAATTTTGTGACTGATTTGCGATTACGAGAGTAGTGCAGTCGCAAATCAGTCACTAAACTTTAAGACTGATTTGCGACTGCGGTTCTTCTGTAGTCGCAAATCAGTCACAAAAAATTGTGACTGATTTGCGACTGATTTGCGACTACTTTTTTACAAAAAACAGTTACAAAAAATTGTGAAGTGGTCGAAAAATACAGTTTTGCGACTACATTGCGACGATTTCCGTGGTCGCAAATACCATGTTTTCTTGTAGTGTGAGTCTGAGTCCAACACCGGGAACTTGGCACCGCCCTTGCCCTCGTACCCTTCTAGCCGTCTCTTGCCCTGCCAGAGCCCCTTACCTCTCCTATTCCTTTGTCTTCATCATCAACTCGGTCTCTTCCGAGTCCTGTTCGACCTTCCAAGCGCTCCCGTTGAACTTGGAAACGAGATTCCTCGCAACCTTCTGAAGGTGCTCTACTTATTCTTCGCTCTAAACACTCTCAAAGTATTCCTAGACCAAGCATTGTGCTTCCCGAAGACTCTCGATTTGCTTCTGTCTCATCCAAATCTAGGTATGACTCCTTTCATGGTAAATAGTTCATTCCGAAATATAGAGTTGATTTCGGGTCTGAGTTTGCTCACTTTGAAAATGTTCTGCATGTCTCTGGTTTGTCAACCATAATCACTCAAATTCTTCCTTTTGTTAATGAGTTTTTGTGGGAATTCTAGGCATATTTCCCTTTGAAATCCATTGATTCTGACTCTGTTAGTGTGTTTGTTTGAGGAAACTCCTATGAATTTTCCCTGGCTTTTACCAGTGATGTTCTTGGGCTTTCTTTTTTGGTGAATCAAGCCAAAACTGCTCAGGTTGAGGCTATCTCCGATGATCGCCTTGCCGTATTCATGTCAGATGGCAAGGTGTCTAAATGGAAGAACCTTCTTACATCGCACTACTCGCGTGACATGAGCTTTCTGTATAAAGTTTGTTGTACGAATTGGTCTCCTACCAAGAATACAAGATATCCCAATCCATCGAGGGCACGGATTGTTCATCACATCATGAATGCCATTTTCTTTGACTTTGGCCAGATGGTGTATGACCATGTTCTGCATCTTGCAAAGAATCCAACCTCGAAGTTTTTTCTTCCTTTTGAAAGTCTCATCTACAAGCTGATTGAGACGCAATGCTCTATTCCAGTCCTTGAATGTGTGTAGTTCACCCCCGTGGCCATCTTCAAACGCCCTATTTCCTTGGCATCTCACTCTACTGTCAAGCGTGAACACAATGCACCTGCGTCTTCCCATAGTTGTCCCCTCCTCAATCCCTCTGACATACAAACTCTTCAAGAGGCCGTTAAAGTTCTCAATCGATCGTTACATATTGGTAAAAAATATTTTTTTTCAGTTTTTTTTGTTGTTTAATAAGTTTTTGACTCAATTTGTCACTCAAACAGGTGAAGATGAATCGGATGGGGAGTTCAACTCAAACAGGTGAAGATGAATCGGATGGGGAGTTCAAGACAGGGGGAGTAGCTCACTCTAGAGGAGAAATTGATGTTGCTATTATTGTTTTGGGTGTTTGAAAATTGTGATGTTTCTTGATGGATTTTATTTTGGTCTGATTCTTGACGGTTTATTGTTTTAGATTTTATTTTGATATTTAAAACCATTATGTGAAATTTTTCTCTGATGAAAAATGAAAAATATTCTGGTTGAATCTAATATGTGTCTCGAAGTATTTGTGCGCACAATTTTTCAGAAATAAATCTCACGACAGCTTGAGTATCAAATTGAAACAAAAAAAGAGAGATTGAAGATACATAATTCTGATGGGCCTGAAAATCAACGGTTTGATGGGCTGAAGACAGAATCAAAGGCGTGTGAGAACAAGAAAGTTAACAATAATCAAAACAAAAAAAAATTCAAAGAGCAAGAAAGGAAGCTATCATATGAAATTTCCATATTGAAGAATAGGAAGATTTTCTTGATAGCATGATCTACTCAGAGTAAATAAAAGATATGAAGAGTAGATGCAAGGCGTGGATTTTTGAGAAGGAATGGAGAGGAGAATCGACAAGGAGATCAAAAAAAGATCTTAGGTTTCTCGGTTAAATCTTTTTCTTAGCAATCAATAGATAGCAAATCCCTAAAGTTGAGTTTGTGTAAAATCTTAAAAGTGTAATTCTTCTTTAAATTAACTTGATTGATTGAAAAAATAAAAATAGTTTGTTTGATTAATCAGTCATGTGGTTTATATAATCCAATTCGTCTATTAAGCTGTTGAGTAGATTAAGTTTGGACTGACCCAATAACCCATCATTTTCATATAAAAATTTAACACTTTTATACAAGTGAAAATGGAATCCAACTCCATATTTTTGAAATAAACGTAGAGATGGTTTAACTAATATTCATTTTACTCCTCCCTATTACTTTTTGTTTGAAAAGTATAAAAATATCATATATTATGAAATTTGTCCTTAATAACGTTTTTTTCAACTATACCATCATTATTTTCTTTTTTCAAATATACCACAAATGTCATATAAATGATTAAAATATTTTAATGAGCAAAATACAAAATCACAATAAAAAGTCTAAATACAATATTTTTATTGTATTTATAATTTCCTTAAAGTAAACAAATATATCTATATAATAGTTTACACTATTTTTGAATAAAAAAACTAGTAATGATATTTTCAAAATTAAAAAAAAAACTTAAAATATTGTATTTTGAAGAGTTTATCAAAAGAGACGGTAAACAAGGAACATATGCATTATTACTTAGGTGTTGCCGGGTAAAAATAAACCTCCATCTCTCCAGAATATCTCTTTGATATGAGTCTCGATATTGGTTCATTCGATAAACTTATCGTTGTTCGATCATCATTATGACCAAAAATAAATGTGAAATATTCATTAGGTTTTTCGATGGTGAACGTACTGTCATTACTTGACTTAGATCCATTCAAAAAAACTTCTCCTTGTAAGCTTATATTATCGTAAACAACTCTCCAGAAACCGGATTCGCCACAATGATCTTGACTTGCAAACTTAATGTGAACTTCCGTTGATTCGCGTACGATATTATCCGATGAATTTGATGATAATACAAACATAATTGGTGTGGGAGCTATGTTTGGATCAGTGAACATTACCGGTTGTTGTGGGCATGACATAGGATCAAGTCCCATATTCATTCGACAAATCCACATTCCGTATTCTAATGTCATGAAGCTGACGAAATACGGAACGTTGGTTTTAACTGCTTCTCCGTCGGCATCATACACTACTTGGTTTACATCTGCAACAACAACACAAAATATTGTTGTTACAACGAGAAAAAAAGAGACTTCATTTGCTTTCATCTTTGTATTGATCAAATTTCTTTTCATTGCTAAATGCTTGACTAAAGTATTTTATATAGAGTACAGAAAATTAAATAATGGGTTTATTGTATAAGTAGAATAGTACTCACACCATGAAGAGAGTAAAATAATTATATAATATATTGATTAGAAAATTAATTTTACGTACTTCAAAATTTGTTATACAAAATTCGAGATCTGTTCATCTATATTTGAATTTTACGATTGTTATGTATAATGTCTATATGCAATGCTTCAAAATAATAAAAGATCGTGTGCATTATAGAAAAAAAAATTATATACATTAAAATATTTATTTCATATTTCGTATATGATATTCATTCTATTTATTGTATGTGTTATTTTATTTTATTTTTCATAAATCTAAATTTAATGGTGTACAATAGTAATGTCAAAGTGAAATGAATTTTGGTAAAGAATTGTGTTTAACGATAAATGATACAATAATCTATTATTATTTATTAAAAAGCTCATATATTATTTGGTGCGTAATTAGGAGTGGGCATTCGGATATTCGGTTCGGTTTCGGTCTGTTATTTTTGGTTTCGGTTTTTTCGGTTGGTAAGATTAAAGATCCATTCGGTTATTTTTATATTTTGGTTTGATTTCAGTTCGGTTATACCTCGGTTTCGGTTAGTTCGGTTATTAAATTTTAAAACCCAAAATAACCAAAATAACTAAAATAACTGAAGTAACCGAAATAACCTCCAATAACTGTAAATAACCAAAAATAACCAAAAAAACCAAAATAACCGAAAATAACTTAAAAATAACCGAAATATCCAAAATATCCAAAATATTTTTGGATAACCGAAAATAACCAAAAATAATTCGGTTTTTTTAGATATTATTTCGATTTTCAATTCGGTTTCGATTACTAACCAATAACCATGGTTTTCCAAAACAATATATGTTCGGTTATTTCTTTATAACCGAATACCAACCAAAATCATTTTTTAGTTCGGTTTTGGTTTGATTTATTCGGTTCGGATTATTTGCCTAGGCCTATGCGTAATAGAGATAGTATAGAAAAATATCTGAATTAATTACAAAAAATTGAAAATTTTTTATGGTATTGATGTATTACAAAAAGTCCTCTAATATTTTTTACTTCTACGCGACATGCATGTTGAAGTTGCTTCTTAAACGTTTAAACATTTATTTTTGTTTTTCCTAAAAGTTGATCTGGATTACGTGAAGGGTGAATCTTCGTCAAAGTCAACGCTTGCTTACTTTAGCTAAGTGATAATTAAGCATGGTTCATGCAATAGCTTACACGTGATTAGAAAATTAATTACTTATAAGCATTTCTTTTTACCATTGGATCTTCGTCAACACCATTTTAGGCTTTGGCGTTTCGGTTTTGTTAAGTTATGAAAAAGTAGGTCCAAATAAAATAAATTTTTTATTTGTTTCAACTTTGGATTTAACTAAAAAAAATATAAAACAATTATAGTTAATGTTGTCTATATCTAAGTATGTTTAATTAAAGAAAAATTAGGTTACAATATCATAAAATAAATTCTTTATAAAAATATAATGTTTTATTCTTTCAAAAATATCATTAAAAGTTTTGTTCAAAAATATCAAAAATATTAGAAATAACTTTTAAAGGTTTCTAATTCAAATATATTGATTTTGGTTTAGTGTTTTGGGTTTAAACTTTATATTATTTAGGATATAATTTAAGTTTTAGGATTTAAACTTAATTTTAATTTTGTGGTAAATAAATCTTAGTAATATTTTTGAAAAACAATAAAAATATTCATAATAATTTTGTAACAAAAGTTTTTTGTAGTATTTTTAAAATTTTAGTTAAAAAATATTAATTTCTGATGAATGTTTGGCAATTCAGTTAATTCAGTTTGGTTGCACAAAATTTATGTTCAATTTAGATAATTTGGTATAGATAGATGAGTTTATATTTTCTTTACATGCTACACTATAATTCGTGGAAAATAAATTTCTGAAATTTCAGTTTAGTTTGAAACGTTTGTTTTCCAACAAACTTTTTTGGTAATAAGTTTTCGAATATAAATTTTCGAGATTTCAGTCTAATTCGGAAAAATTTACTTCTAACTTGTGGTAATAATTTGTCAAAAATAAATTTTGCTACAAATTCGTTGGAAATTCAAATGAAATACAAAAGAACAATATTCAAACAGATATTATCATCAGAAATCTATTGGAAACCGTATATTTTTAAATTTTGTTTTCTACCCTCATGCATATCAATTTCTATAATTGATTGTAAACAACGAATAAATTCGGGAGATTAGATCGAAGAATCATATGTACGCGTGAATTTAGTGAAAGTTTGAGCGTTTGGATTCCTCTCCTAATGTAACACTAGATTTGAACCGGTGAAAAAATGGTAGTGTTTCTTTACTTTGCAATATGCAACAAAACATAGTACTAATTATCAAAGCAATCTTATATGGAGTTAGGTTTTCCGGAAAGTTCCTTCGCAAGCCCTTCTATTTAATAGAGCAATATTGTGTCCTTAACTAGTGGTAAAGTAAATTTAATACTTTGGATATATTTAACTTAGTTAGCATATACACAAACTTAAGTTTTTATATGACATAACATATAACAAATGCAAATATGATTTTAAAATAAAACCTTAGGTCATGGAAGATTCACCATGATTCTTCACATACGGTGGGATATTGCACAGGTGGTGCAACATCGAATGATCATCGAGGTGAACGTTGTACAGATGGTGCAACAACGAAAGGTTGTTCAGGTGGACGTTGCACAGGTGGTGCATCTGATTAGAGCTCATGAGGTGTGACGTGACATGTCACAAGTGGATGAGCTCTAGAAAATATTGTGTAAGACAAGAATATGCACAATAAGGAAATACATATTTGGTGAATATTGGAGATTCACTAAATATGGAATTAGGGAATACCTATGCAGTCATATAAATAGTTGTATGATAAAAAAACTCTAGGATTAGGTTTTCGGAGGTTCAAAAAAAGGGGTAGCTTGTGGGTTAGGTGAACTTGGCGAGTGAACAAAGAGTGTGTGTGATAGGCGTCGCACATATGAATTTGGGTAGATTAGGAATCATTCAGAGGTGAGTCAAATGTGACGTCATGTAAAGTTGATTAAGCAGGTTGTAAATAACTTGTTTAAGAGATTTCTAATATAGTGGTCTGAGTTTGCACATGTAAACCTTTGTGTTCAACTGTTTTTCATATTCTAGTTCTTTCAATTGGTATC
>JAEVFF010001651.1:0-68993 GCA_018901945.1 Pugionium dolabratum | reverse complement strand
CATGCAATCGTGTAATCTCCTAGATGAACAAGGTTGCTATCTCCGCGGCTGTGTAGGGGTGCCTTACTCCAATAAAGTGGGCATATTTGGTTAGCCGATCCACGATGACCATGATGCCATTACAACCTTTTGAACGGGGTAAGCCTTCAATAAAATCAAGTGAGATGTCTTCTCATACCGGATCGGGCATCGGAAGGGGTTGGAGCAAACCACCAGGCGCCAATGTCGAGTACTTGTGCCTTTGACAGTTTGAACAAGCTGCTACATACTTGCGGATGTCCTTCATCATTCCATCCCAGTAAAATTGCTCGAAAATCCTCCTTTGAGTTTTTAAAAGTCCCGTGTGGCCCTCGATACCACTGTCATGATACTCCCACAAGATAAGTCCCACAAACCTCGAAGACTTAGGAATGACGAGCTTACCGGCGTATAAAATTTGGTCTTGGTTGAGCGAGTATCGCGGTGGGGGGTCGTCAGCCTCTTTGAGTCGTCCGATAATCTCACTTAACTTGGGATCTTTGGCGACCTCCTCATATATTTTTTCCAACTGAATTACTGCCGGTACCGTGAGTGCTAGAAGGGAATGGGTTGCGCCCCTTCTAGATAACGCGTCAGCCGCCTTGTTTTGTAATCCCGGCTTGTATTGGATCTCAAAATTAAATCCCAACAGCTTCGTTAACCATTTCTAATACTCTAAATTCACTTCCCTCTGTTCCAACAGAAACCGTAAGCTCTTTTGATCTGTTCGGACGATGAATTTCCTACCCAGTAGATAATGATGCTATTTCTGAACCGAAAACACTACTGCCATGAGTTCACGCTCGTATATCAAACATAAACGCTCCCGGTCTGACAGCACCCTGCTGTAAAACGCTATGGGGCACTGATCCTGCATGAGTACTGCTCCTAACCTGCTTCTTGAAGCATCGGATTCAATCAAATATCTTAGAAAAATTGGGAGAACAAGAACGGGTACCGTAGTCATTGCTGTTTTGAGAGCTTCAAATGATGTTCCAGCAGCGGGTGTCCAAAAAAACTTGTCTTTCTTAAGCTGATCAGTGAGTGCGCGAGCAATAACTCCATAATTCGGAATGAAACGCCGATAGTACCCCGTTATTCTGAGAAAACCTCTGAGTTCACGTACGTTATGTGGTTGTGGCCATTGTAACATTGCCTTTATTTTTTCTGGATCGGCAGCGATTCCTTCCTTTGAAATGACATGCCCCAAGTATTCTAATTGAGCACACCCAAATTGGCACTTCTTCTTGTTGGCGAATAGTCGATGTTGGCGCAACACTTCCATGACTTGTCTTAGGTGCTGTTCATGATCTGTTACACTCTTGCTAAAGACCAATATATCATCGAAAAAGACCAATACAAACCTCCGGAGAAATGGGCGAAACACATCAATCATCAAAGACTGAAATGTGGCTGGCGCATTTGTGAGACCGAAAGGCATTACGAGGAATTCGTAATGCCCGTCATGTGTCCGGAAAGCTGTTTTCGGCACATCTTCAGCTTTCACCCTAATTTGGTGATATCCAGCCCTCAAATCCAGCTTTGAAAAAATCTGCGCTCCATGAAGCTCGTCAAGAAGTTGGTCTATCATAGGTATGGGATAGCTGTCCGTTACCGTGACTTTTTTGAGAGCTCGGTAGTTGACGTAAAAATGCTAACTCCCATCCTTTTTCTTCACTAGTAGCACAGTGCTTGCGAAGGGACTACTACTCGGTCTGATTATTCCAGCAGTTAGCATTGTTGCCACTTGACGCTCGATTTCCTCCTTTTGTGTGTGTGGGTAACGGAACGGTCTCACACTCACCGGCTCGGAACCGTTTTTAAGAGCAATCATGTGTTCCTTGCCCCGTGAAGGAGGTAGCCCCTGTGATTCTTCAAAAACATCCCTGAATTCATCCAGTACCTGAAAAAAATCACCACTGAACTCGACAATTTGGGTTGGCTGTCCTCCTATCTCAATCTGCTCAAATTCCACCAACACTCCTGATTCTCCCTGCTTCAACGATTTCAATAGTGATCGTAGAGACACTGGAGATGTGCAAAGCTTAGGATCCCCTTTTAAACTGACTGTCACTCCTTGTCGCTTAAATTTCATCTCTTGTAGTTTCCAATTGACCTTCATTTCTCCCAAAATTTCAAGCCACTGCATACCAAGAATTAAATCCGCACTTCCGAGCTCAAGAGGCAGGAAATCAGCCTCGATTTCAAGGTTGGGAAGATCGATTTTTAATCCTTTGCAAATGCCCTCACCTCTGACCGCAATACCCGTTCCCATCACTACTCCATACCCAACCGTGACCTGTGGAATCAGTGACAACTTAACTAGCTCCTCCAAAACAAAATTGTGAGACGCTCCGGAGTCTATGAGCACCACGACTGCTTCGCCCCTCACAGCTGCTCGAATCTTTATAGTTCTGGGAGAAGATAACCCGACGACGGAATTTAAAGAAAGCTCCGCCAATTCTGTCACCTCTCCTTGGCAATTCTCCTCCTCATCCTCCTCGGGCTGCATGATTTTCACCTCTACCCCATCTTCCTGGACTTCGAAGACTTGGAGAGTAGGAAGTTGGCACCAGTGGTCCTTGTTGTACCGTTCGCCGCACCGGAAACATAAGCTGCGTCTCTTTCGATCAACGACCTCTTCCAGTGTGAGACGGTGGTAGGTCATCTTTTTCCCCAAATTTTGGGTCGCATGGGTTGTAATTGTACTTCCCCCACCAAATGATATCGTTCATCCCTCTCCCAACTTAGGTTGTTTTGCAAAAGACAAAATTACCCCTGCTTTTTTATAATACTCTCCACGTGTCCTCTCTTGGTTTGGCTGACTCCCTATTGTACGTGTCCAAGATTTGTTACGATCCGCCGTCCTTGCAGCCATATCTCCATCACAAAGTATACAATCTTCCACTCCCAACGCCAACGTCATCATGTTTTCTAAATTTCTGGGTTCGTGAAGCTTTACCCTCACCCTTACTTCAGGTTTGAGTCCCACCATGTAAGCCGATTCTAACACATGCTCCGGCACGTTCTTGCTATTGGAGGCTAACATGATGAAGTCACGGTTATATTCCTTTACCCCTCCATCTTGTTTTATCCTCAGTAGCCTCTCGCACAGGCTGGTGTGGCTTACTGAAAATTTTTCCAGCATTCTCCTCTTCATCTCTTCCCTGCTAGTGAACGGATGCCTATCTCTCTCCTAACAATACCACATCAAGGCTTCATCATCAAAACATACCCTTATAGCACGCAATCTTTCTTCTTTTGAAAAATCTCCAAGTTCAAAATACTGGTCCATTCTCAGAACCCAGCTGTCAGCATTACTGCTAGTGAAGATCGGCATTTCCACCCGGCGTGCTAACGGCTCGTTTCTCTCTTCCCCGCCTTCACTCCCGATGCCCTGTTTTTGTTGAATATGGCTCGGAAGAATGATGCTCGATGGTGATAGGATTTATGGAGCTCCCATCATGCCTGAAGCTTGCGATAGTTCTTCCCCTACTTTCCCTTTCAAGGCATACCTCCGATCATCATCACTGAAGCGTTTTTCCAGGTGTTCTAGAAAGTCCAATTTATTCAGTTGGCGTTTGATCTCTTCCATGGTGATCTCTAGCGTTGCATTACGCTCATCTCCCTTCTGCAAATGCTCAATTATTTTCTCCCATGCCTCCTTCTCCATATTGTCCTTCTTTGGTGGCATTACGTGACTGTTGAATCGAAGCTCGCTCTGATACCAAGTTGATACGACTTGGGTTAGAACAAGTAATGATTTTACTAAATACTTGCTTATATTACTCAAAATAAATACAACCAAATGAGAGAAAGGTCTCTCCCCCCAGTTACAAGAAAATTCCACTTGCTAATCGATGCCCTCCTCTCTTACTGTTCATTACTATTTATATAAAACTATTGAATCCAAAACAATTCTATAGTCAACTAGTGGTTATTAATTTACTAGTTCTATTAAATGCCTAAGTCCTTGGCCCAGTTGTACCAAAGGAACTTGGTGTGATCACTGATTCTTGTACTCTTTCAGCCATTTTGTCTTCGTCCTTGCTTTCTCCTTGCATAAGTGTAAAGCAATGGTGGATAAGATGCTGTAAACCTATCAGTTTGCTGATTATTTCCCCCATGTGTTGAGCACATGCCACTTGATTCAGATTCATGAGTCGATTTCTTCCTTCCTCCTTTCAGCTCGCCATTTTTCTTCTCCTTATCTTTTTCGGTGTGGTGTTTCCTACGGTAATAGGCTCTCATTGGTCTATCAATTTGTCGTGGACACAAGAGAGTAAAGCAAGGTGGATAGAGATCCAATAGAAACTACGAATATCAACTTGTCAAGACTATGAATATCAACTTGTCTTATCGAAACCATACCGTATGTGACAAGTTTGTCATGATTGCGTTATTAATTTGCACAACTGTAGGTGGGATTGAAACATCATTTGTGATGTATCTTTCGAGAAACAAAGAGACATGTAAATTCCAAAAGATATAGTTTGAGGTTGTGGGTATGGAGAGTGTTGGATGTTGTAGATTGCTAGATTTGACATTTGTAGATACTAAGGAGAGAGAATTAGAGTTTGCAGAAGAAGAAAGAAATGCCATTTGAGAATAAAAATATAAAAAAAAAGTGTGAAATCAACAAACGAATAATCAGATTTTTTGATTAAAAAGAGTAATATCATAAAATATCACGATTTTAAGTTTATCTTCCAAATTTAACACATTAAAATTAAAATTCTAAAAATAGTATAAATTATTATATAAAAATAATTATTTATCTTAAATAAACTATATATAAAATTAAAACATAATGTTTGGGTTTACTTTTTCTAATTTAAGGTTTAAATTTTTTTCATTAGAAATAAGTTTTTAATTATTTTACTATTAAATTTGTGCTATTTTGGAAATTTAAATAAATAGTGTTATATTTGAAATAAAAAATTGAAATAGTGATATTTTAGTCAATTGTCCAAAAAAATAGATAGATTTAGGATTCAGTGTGATGTTAAAAAATAAAAAATATTTAACTAATAGTACATATTTTAATATATGTCTATGTTTGGTTAAATATAGTAATCATTTTAAAATTTTGGTTAGTTCGATTTTAATTTAAAATTTGAATTCGATTCAGTTTGTCAACAAATTTTATTACATTTGAATGACATTATAATTGGATTTGGATCGGGATCGAAAATTTTGGATCTGGATTTGCTTTTGAAAATTTTGATTTTGATTTCAAAAAAATTTATTTCGAATCCGAAAATTTATTTCGAATCCAAAAATTTTGTTCATCCTAATATGATATGATAATGATATATATATATATATATTTGATAATAAATGGATTACATATTCTAATATATTATTTGAAAAATATTTTTAAAAAATAATTTTATACTAACGTGTTATTAACAGAAATACTATGATGACGTGTTATCACCACAATAAGTTTAAAATAATTATATAAATAGATTTAAATTAATAGAATAATTATAATGTATCGTATTGCTATTAATTTAGTTAGAAAATCAATATATTTTATTAAACTAACCAAAAATATTATTCGTAAAGAGTAAATATTTTTATTTTTTTAATTTATATATAAGATAATTTATAAATAATTTTAAATAAATATATAAATAAATTTAAGTTATTAGAAGAATTACAATATATCTCACTCCTATTAATGTTTAGAAAATGAATATATTTTAATATGAAATCAATAACATATATAATTTATTTAAATTATAAAAATATTTTTTTGAATTCGATGGCATGATAATATATATAATTAATAATATTTTATATATAGAAAAATATTTAAATATGTGTCAACATAATAAAATAAATTATGTATTATATAGATAATTAACATATAATATTTACATATTATTTGTTTATATTAAAAATATTTTAAAAGAAAAATAAACTATAAAAATATTTATTTATTTTTATTCAATAATTAATTATAATATAGAAATATTTTCTCAGATCTAAATCTATATACAAATCTATATACAATCTTATAATTACAAAAATATTTTGTTTGGTATATCCTATGAGCTCCTACACAACCGATTCGAAAGGAATCCCCTTTTCTGGCAATATAAATGTTTTTTGCAAATTAAGATAAGAAATAATTGAATTATAAATTGTATTCAATTTTCTTCTTCTTCTGAATCGTAAATCTGATTCGATCTAGAGATGGCTAGATTCTCGGTTTGTGGAGGAGACGACGGAGAAGGATCAAGCAACGATCGATCTCGGAAACGACAAAGACTTCCTTCCATCGATGAAGATGATGAAGACGCCGAGGGTTCTGACGCCGGGAGTTCTGGCGAAGAAGACGAAGAAGAAACTCGGAGTCCTCAAGATAATTTCCGAGAATGGGGAATGGAGTTTGATGATCGAGGATACACGAGCGATGATAGCGATCGTGAAGTGGTGATAGAAGAGGAGAGACGATTTGGGAAATCTGTAAACAGTCAGAATTCTTCGTTCAAAGATTCGTCTATTTCCTTAACACTTATGGATTCAGATATTCTCGACTGCCCAATTTGCTACGAGCCACTAAAGATTCCCATCTTTCAGGTTTGGTCATTCTCTCTGACTGAAGCATTCTGATTTCAGAATCCGTTTTCGTTAAGGAAGGATCGTTAGGTATTAGAGGAATATAATTTCTGTAGATTAGAGGAATAGATGCAGGATCGTAGATATAAGTGAGATTTTTCGTTCAATCTCTGCTGCAGTTGGGATGTCGTTTAGCTCTAGGCTAAGCCTTTTTTGTTGTATATCAGAGAAGAATGTTCAGATATTGTGTTTCCCCTTTTGCTCGAAAACTTACACGTCACGAAGTTTTCATTGTGTTCCTGATCCTTTTAGTACCCAAAGATTTAGCACTGATGCTTACTGCTATTCTTAATGCTTGTTGATATTTATTGAACAAGAAGTTTCCTTTTTATGAGTATTACTAGAAATGTGAACAGTAGAATTTGTTTGTAAATGATTTGTGGTTCTGTGGTCAGTGTGATAATGGTCATCTAGCTTGTTCTGCGTGCTGCACCAAAGTGAAGAACACATGCCCATCTTGCACATTACCCATCGGTTACATCCGCTGCAGAGCCATGGAGAAGGTTATTGAAGCATCTAGAGTCTCATGTCCAAATGCCAATTACGGATGTAAAGAGAAGATGTTATATGGAAACCGATTTAGCCATGAGAAGCTGTGTGTTTTCACCCCATGTTCCTGCCCCATATATAACTGCAACTACATTGGCTATTACAAGGATCTCAACAACCACGTCCGTGCTAAACACAAAGATGCCCTTATCCCATTCGTGTGGGACATTCCTTTAAGAATTAGCTTGGACCTCGACGCAAAGATCACAATTCTTCAGGAAGAAAATGATGGAGAAGTGATAGTAGTTCAAGTTTTCAGGGGTCTGCACGTTGTGTATGTCAGTGTGAGCTGTATTGCACCTTTGGCACCTGGAGTTGGGAAATTCTCATGCTATCTTGTAAACTTTACCGTCGATAGCTCACTGAGGCAGGGATTTATGGTGAAGAACGTTCAGAAAGTGCAGAATGAACAGCCCGAAGATGGTTTCATGGTGATTCCTTCGTATATGTTGTCTGGTAGTTTTCTGATTTCGATCGGTCGTGGCCGGACCTTTGTTCATGCCTAAATTTATTTGAAGAACTGAAGTTTGAGTCATACACTTTGCCATGCACACTTTAGGTGTAAATGAAATATGCATAGTTTGATTAATTTTTAAACTACACCAACTCATCACATTCATTTCTTAAGATCTATTAAATTGTAATAATAGATTTGAGAAAATAATCCAAATCGAATGAACAAAACTGAAACAAAATTATGGACCGAATATAAAGAATGAACCGAATTGATATTATTTTGGAAAATTATGATTATTGTTTATTAATCGAACCGAACGAACCGAACCGAACTGAAAACCTAAATAATATCATAACAAACCTAATTATTTTCGGTTATTTTTGGTTATCTAAAAATATTTAGGATATTTTGATTATTTTTTGTTATCCAAAAATATTTAGAATATTTTGGTTATTTTTTGTTATTTTCCATTATTTTCAGTTATTTTTTGTTATTTTTTGTTATTTCGGTTATTTCCGGGTAACCGAATTATTTTCGATTATTTTCTGTTATTTCGGTTATTTTCAAGTAACTGAATTATTTTTGGTTTTTAAATTTAATAACGGACCGACCAAAACCGAGATATAACGGAATCTAAATCGAACCGAATTATAGAAATAACCGAATATATTTTTAATCTCTTCAACCAAAACAACCGAAACAAAAATAACTGACCAAAATCAAACCAAATATCTGAACGCATCCAAGTCTATGTAATAATATCAGTTTGAGAAAATAGTATATATTAACTTTGTTAAAAAATAATTTTGAATGTGTTTGCTTAAAATTTTATTAAGAATTAGAGGTTAATGCAAAAGAAACTCTTTGGGAATCTCCAACAAATTTATGCAGCTAATTCCCGAAAAGGTCTAGTAATATTATTAACTGCATTTCCACATAAAACTCTTGGGAAATTGGAGCCATCTATATTATACTTATAATTGACCTCAAAATTTCAACATTTCCATAGAAATTACGACAATGATCTCATCTTCTAATGGTGATAACGACAACACGACCAGCATTGTGACCCTTGTTGATGTCGAAGCTCTTGATTGTCCTGTTTGCTGCAATGCACTCACTACTCCTATCTTTCAAGTTCGTTTCTTTTCTTTTGTACATTGTTTTTTTGTGACTAAGCTTTTAACATTCACTTGCTAGTTTTTGTTATTTTCTTACAACTTTTTGTTTTGTTTCAGTGTAACAATGGACATATAGTATGTTGTACATGTTGTAACGAACTGAGTAACAAATGTCCTTATTGTACACTTCCCGTTGGTCATGTTCGTTGCAGAGCAATGGAGAGAGTTATTAAATCAGTTATTGTCTCATGTCGAAACGCCAAATTCGGTTGTAAAGAGACTTTCTCTTATGGGAAAGAACTAACTCATGAGAAAGAATGTACTTTCTCTTTATATTCATGCCCTGCGGAGGATTGCAATTTCAGTGGCTCTTACAAGAGTCTATGCTCTCACTTTGGTGATCTATAAGTTTCAGTTTGACACATTGGTTGAATTATACTTTGACTTTGCAAAGTATACTTCAATTGTTATGAAAGAAGATAAGAAGGGTCTATTGTTTGTTGTTCAGTGTTTCTGTGAGCCATATGGTATTTGTGTGACTGTGAGCTTTATTGGTCCTTCTGCTATGGAAGTTGGTGAGTTCTCTTGTTATATATCTACTATAGGAAGATATTCAATGACGATTACTTTTCCGAAGGTTAAGAGAATCCGGAAAGTGAGTTTGGAAAAGCCTGAAGAGGATTTCCTGTTGGTTCCTTCATATTTGGTGCCAAGATGTCAAGAGATGAAGTTGGAGTTAATAACATGTGATCTTGGATTTGAATGTTATCTTTGATCTTAATGTTATCTATTGTTTTTTGTCTATCTAAGATCTATATTTTATGGAATAAAATGCATATCCGTTTATTTTTGAGTTGCTTATATTAAAAATGTAAAATTTCGCATTGAATCATCTCAAAAACTTAAAAACTAACGTTTTTTCATCCAAATCATAAAATATTATTTTCTCGTGAAAGTTATAAAATAATATTTCACCAAAACCAAAATTAGCGGTTTTCTGACATACACACAAAATCTCAAAAAATTACAAACTAAGGTTTTTTCATCCAAATAACAAAATATCATTTTCTCGTAAAAGCTGCAAAACAGTGTTTCACCAAAACCAAAATTAGCGGTTTTCCGTCATACACATAAAATTTTAGAAAATTACAAACAAACATTTTTTCATCCAAATCACAAAATATCATTTTCTCGTGAAAACTGTAAAATAGTGTTTCACCAAAACTAAAATTAGCGGTTCCTACATACACACAAAATCTCAAAAAATTACAAACTAACGTTTTTTCATTCAAATAACAAAATATCATTTTCTCGTGAAAGCTGCACAATAGTGTTTCACCAAAACCAAAATTAGCGGTTTTCCGACATATACCCAAAATTTCAAAAACTACAAACTAACGTTTTTTATCCAAATTACAAATCATTTTCTCGTAAAATTTGCAAAATAATGTTTCACCAAAACCAAAATTAGCGGTTTTCTGACATACACACAAAATTATTTTTATTTTCTTAATTTACATATATAAAAATTAATATTAAAAATCATTTTATATAAGATTTAAAATATATAACTATCTAATTTATATTTAATAATAAATAATATTATATAATTTGAGAATATTTTTCAAAACAATTTTATAAACTGTATTAATGCCATTAATTTTGACTAGAGATCTAAATATATGTGTAATGAAAGAGAGCATTTTAACTAACAAAAATTAAAAAAAATAGAGTAGTTTTTTGGCATTTTTTCCTTAATAAAAGACATCAAAATGTATACATATATAGATGATTAGTTTCTAGAAGTAGAAGCATTATTATTTGGAGTAACAGTACGAAGAAAAGAAGCACTTTTAGTGAGTTCTCGAAGTGGTTTATCCGTAAACCTAATAAGATTGTAGACAAAACCGCCGGCCATAACTCCTACGATTGGACCAACAATATAAACCCATATGTGTTTATATACTCCCATCACAATTGCTGGTCCTAAACTTCTTGCTGGATTCATTGATGCTCCTGATATTGGCCTATCATTTTTAAACCTAAATTTAATTAATTTTTCCTATTATAAATTATTCTTTTCTTTTTAAGAAAAAAATATGTTTTACCCAGCTACGAAGACGTTTAACATTATAGTCATCCCTACTGCAATTCCAGCTAATTCCCCAATCTGTCAAAAATATTAAAAGAATTTATCAATGAATTAAACATATCTCTTGATTTGTTGAATACAAAACAAATGTAAGGTAAAATATTTAAATATATGGGACATTTGGTTTAATATTCTTAAAATATTATATATTTTGAAAAATAATCCTTCTTTTGAAAAGTTTCAAAACTAAATTTTTAGTATTCAAAGTTACCAAAATACCTTAAATAATTAGATTTTTAAGTTAAATTCGCTTGGTTTAATATATATATATATATATTATTTTTAATCAAATTCGCTTGGTTTAAACCAAAGAAAAATATAATATTTCGATTTTGTTAAAAATTAGAGTAAAACAAAATAATGGATGTTAATTGAAGTTTAAAAATCCATAAATTTAAAAAGTACATTTTAAGAAATATATTTAAATTTAAATATCATTTTTAGTTAATTTATTTTCTAGAAGATATATCTTAAATTAAAATAAAATTATATTTTATTTTAAAAATATATTTAAATTCGAAAAATAAAAGACCAAAATAAATATTTTTGTAATTGTAAAATTCTCAAAATTCATGATGGTTGTCTTTTATCTAAAAAGGTTAATTTTCAAACTTTTTAAAAGAGAGGTTAGTTTTCAAAATATATAAAATTTATTTGTAATATTAATTCAAATTTCCTCTAAATATATTTTTATTTAACTTGAAATCATAATAGAAATTTTTATAAAAGTTACCTCAAAAATTCAAAACGACACTTAATTTTTTTAAAAAAGAAACTAGTTCTAAAACGATACCTAATCGGAGGAAGAATACATTAGCAAGTAAAACCACAATTGTTTTGAAGTTCAATCATGCATAGATATGTTGTGTGTATATTTCAATTCTAATGAAATATTAATGGCAAAGAACAAGTGGCTTAGCGAATGCACCAATTCTATGTATATCTTCGAGATGTGGAATTCGACTATACCTTCTCTCGTATCATTGTGTTAAATTTTCGTATGAAAAACATGTTGTAATATTGGATCGGTCCGTTGTATATCAGTGACAAAAAAGAATTGTTAATATGATAAAGAATAGACTAACCGCACGACTATCGGTGGCAACACCGGAGATAACAAACATGAGAAGGAATGAGATCATGATCTCCGCGACAAGTGCTCGGGCCACCGAGTCAGTCGGAGTTGTCCCGAAGTAAGCTTCGGGTGTGACTTTGAACATTAGTCTCAATGTCAAACTCGCTAGTAACGATCCTGCAAATTGTGCACCTATGTACAATGGTACCTGCCCAAAACATAATATACAATGAATTAACTAAAGGACTTTCATGAGGGATTATAAAGAAACAATCGCCAAGGATGAGTAACTGACTTGATGCCAAGAAAATCGCCGGAAAACGGCGAAAGTGAAGGTAACAGCAGGATTGAAATGTGCACCAGAGATGTGACCAGTAGAGTAAATCATAACCATAACAATGAGACCCCAAGTTACACATACTCCTGGAAACGTCACCGTTCCACCATACAATACATTCACTACAACCACTCCACAACCACAAAATACTACGAAATATGTCCCAATCATTTCTGCTATTAACTGTAATCAAATTCAAAACCCATCAATGAGAATTTGTTCAATAACATATTTCTTGTAATAAATTGTTGTTTTTTACCTTTTGTGTAAGGCAAACAATGCTTGGAGAAGTACATATGACTTTCTCTATTCCTCCATGACAATCTTTGCCTTTGCCTTTCTCAATTCTTGATATTTGTTCTTCTTCGATTTCGTCGTTATGTGAAGTCATTTTTGTTTGATAATCTCAAATTCAATATGCTAGAAATGTTTCAAAAAAGGAAAAGATGAAGTAAAGAGTGAAAAAGATTATATATATGTGAAACAGAAATTAGTGGAAACAATCATATAAGAGTTGGATTAAATACAAATTAGTTAGAATAACAGAGATGTGATTGGATGTAAAATCGGATCAGACTTTGAAAGAGATTACAACTTCTAATTAAGGAGTTTGCAATTTTTTAGCTATGAATTATTATCTTTTTTTTTCACTACGTAGACCTGTTCAAAGCAATTTTAAAAACAAAACAAAAAACATTTAATTAAGGTTTTAACCATATATGTTGTCCAAAAGAAAAACTAAATTTAAATAGTGCAAATAATGTCAGCTGTGGCCAATCTAATTTTAGAGATGAATTGTTTGATTTTTTTTCACTGATGCACAATACACCGGTATGATATTTCAATATTTTTATACGAATATTTAACACATTCATACGATGGACGGTGAAGTCGAACTCTACACCTCTGAAATGTACGTAAATTTTTGGTGTAATCACTAATTCAATTAATACTACCGATGAACTGTTTGATTTTTAGATTAGTTTTGATCCTTTTAACATTAAAACAATATTAAATAATAAATAAGTTTTTTTAAATAATTATATATCATTAAAAATATTTTTAAATAATATGACTAAAAAATTATGACATGTTGGTTACTGAGATATAACATGTCAATTTCTAAATCAAATGAATAAATTGATTTAAATAATTTAAATCAATAAACCGACATCGAATAAATAAACCGATTAATGTGAATTAAACTGGTTCGACACATTAGTTATTCATTATTCATTTAACTTATTATGCTACTGTAAAAATTATTTTATTTAAATAATTTAAATGAATATACCGACATAGAAGGAGTAAACCAATTATGAATGAAATCATCAAAATCTTAACACATTATTTTTTAATTGTTTTAGCTTTATCCCACAATATAATGGATAACAAACTAAAATCCCTAATATATTATTTGAGATTTTTTTTAACAAAATAACATTACCATGACGTGTTAATAACAAAATAGTATGCTGACGTGTCAACACCACAACGAGTTTCAGCTTAAATATATAAAAATATTTAAGTTACTAGAATAATTACAATACATGTCACTAATATTAATTTGGTTAGAAAATTAATATATTTTATTCAGCTAACCAAAAAATAGTATTATATTTGCAAAAACAATAATTTTTATTTCTTTAAATTTTTAATACGTTAATTTATAAATAATTTCAAATAAATATAAATAGATTTAAGTTATTACTTAATCCCTAAAATATTATTTGAGAAACAATTTAAGAAAATACTTTACTCTCACGTGTTATTAACAGAAATATCATGCTTACGTTTCATTATTACAGTAAATTTTAAATAAATATATAAATAGGCTTAAGTTATTCGAATAATTACATATATACCATTGTTATTAATTTGGTTAGAGTATTAATATATTTTATTAAACTAACCAAAAATACTATTACATTCATAAAAATAATTTTTTTTCTAAATTTATATATACAAAAAATAATATTAAAAGTAAATTTAAATAAAAGTTAAAATTATATAAATATTTAATTTATATTTACTAATAAAATATAATTTATTAATATTTTTTCCCACGCATGGCGTAGGTATTAATCTAATTTTATATTATTGGTAGATATCAAAAATAATATTTAAGATTTTGGTACATAGAAAATCCAAAATTTTCAATTATCCAATAATTGAAAAAAACTTATGTGTGAATGGATTCATGCAATTGTAAGGAATTAATAGACACATAAGAAATCATTCATTAAATATCAATCAATGATCATCAACACTTTTCAATTTAAAGATTACATTTCGCTAAATAGGACCATTCCTGTTCCATTATATTTTAACTTCTTCCAAACAACTGTTGTTAAAAAATGTAATGATTTTTCGTATCAAATTCTAAAAAAATATTTCATTAAATTTAGCAAAATTCGTTTTGGAATTCTCAACAAATAACTTATAGTTGGTAAAATTTTCATATTAAATATTTGCCAATTTATTTACTCCGTAAAATTCATAAACTAACCAAATTATTTACGTTTCAGTGTTTTTATGATTATTTCTTCAATAAATTAAAACAGTTCATAATTTTTAAATATTGTTTACATTCTAAAAACATTATAACAATAATTATTGGAAAATTTTAGATGTTATTGGCCGGATTGTGAATGTTAGGCATATGGAGACTAAGATTATGAGTAAGTTTTCATTGTTTTAATAATATATTACTAATAATAAGATTATGAGTAAAATTAATATAATTGATAAGTTTTGATGATGCTAAGATTAACATTTTCAGATTTTTTTATGATTGTTTAGATTACCGAGTGACAATCAAATCATCACATATAATAAAACAAGATTAATACTCTAAAATAGCACCATTTTAAATTTATCTTCCAAATTTAGCACAATAAAATTAAAATTTCCAAAATAACATAAATTATTATGTAAAAATAATTATTTACCTTAAATAAAAAATATAAAAAATTAAAACATAATGTTTGGGTTCACTTTTTCCAATTTAGGATTTAAATTTTTTCATTAGAAATAAATTTTCAATTATTTTAGTATTAAATTTATGTTATTTTTGGAAATTTAAATGACTAATGTTATATTTGGAAAAAAAATTTGAAATAATACTATTTTAGTCAATTGCCCTAATAACAATAGCCACTTATCATTTTGAACTCCACATAAAGTAAACAAACACGATGTTTTTTCTGGTAAAAATTTGAAAAAGTACATTATAGAGATTCTTGCTTCTATTCAAATAATAATATTATCTATATTATTTATCCATTTCATTTTAAGATTTTTACACATACTTATAAATAAATTATTAAGAAAGAAAATGTGTCACAGTTGTCACAATTGAATCTAATACTTTAAAGTTGTGAAACTTTTTTTCTTACAAAAAAATTCAACCAGATCCTGAAATTTTGAATGGCAAACTCATATACAATTGTGAAAAATGTAATGATGTGGAATATATTATTGCCAAATAATACATAAATAACAACTTTAAAAGTTTAACCTTTAAAAGATAATAATTTTAATCTTTAAAAGTTTTTTAGCAATCTCTTATGCTGACAAGTACGGGAGACATATGTTCTGTACTAACACTTATTTCGAAAAGAAAAAAGGAGAATAACCAAAACTCGGTCAAAAATCAAACTTCTACAAGCAAGAAAATCAAGTTAGAATCTAAAAAAAAAAATAATGACGCTAATATTTCTAGTTGCATTTAATAGAGTTTATATTTATTTTAATATCATTTTTAATAACTTTACCATTTTTTGTAGTATTTTTTAAATAATAAAAAATTTAATTTTTTATTCGTTTGACTTCTGTGAACATGACCAATCAAATTTTTAATTTTGAAGTTATTAGAATAGTTCGTTTTATTTAAAATACAAACTTTATTGATCATGAATATAGATTACAGTTCACTCATAGTGAATTAATTTTCTTAACAGAATTATTTATTATCCATATTAAACAATGCAAACATATAAAATAAAATGATAAAAAATATTTAGTTTTTAGTTTTCTCCAACAATATAATGGATAATAAACTAAAATTTTTATCCTTTTTATAGTATCAAAAATAATATCTAAGATTTTGATATCTAAAAATATCTAGAATTTTGATATCTAAAATATCTAAAATTTAGAACTATCCAATAGTTGAAAAAACTTATGTGTGAGATCCTTAAATTTAAAATATTGATAAACATTTAGATTTTATCGGTTTAAGTGATAACTTTGGGATTAACTTATCGATGTACAAACATTTAAATTCTATGTATAAATTACTCTTTTTATTTTGTTTTTGCATTTTTGTCACAAAAAGAATATAATATTAGTTTCTTTTTTGTTGACTCCAATTATGAATAGATCCAAAATTCATAGTTGCAAGCAATTCCACTAATCAAAAATATTTGGAGCAACAAATTTATTTGCTTCAATAACAAATTACAGTGTTATAATTTATAAAAATTAAGATCGGTTGTCGATTCAGTTTGCTTCAAAACCTTTATTTGTATTTGTTATTTATGCAAGCATAATAAATTTAGTACATATATATTTATTTATTTATTTCATAATAAACTCATCTTACTACAATAATTATTGTATCATCTTTTAACTTTTCAACTTATTCATTCCACAATATTAAAGTACATGATATGATCAAAACATTTTTGTGAATACATATCGATTTGGGCAATTGACTAAAATAGAACCATTTCAAATTTTGTTCCAAATATAGCATTAGTCATTTAAATTTCCAAAAATAGCACAAATTTAATACTAAAATAATTGAAAACTTATTCCTAATGAAAAAATTTAAACCCTAAATTGGAAAAAGTGAACCCAAACATTATGTTTTAATTTTATATATATTTTATTTAAGGTAAATAATTATTTTTATTATTTGGGAATTTTAGTTTTATTGTGCTAAATTTGGAAGATAAACTTAAAATGGTGCTATTTTAGGGTATTGCTCTATCGATTTTCTTTAAATATATTTGCATATGATAAAATTAATTATATTTTAATATTTTTTGTTTTAACAATATTTCATATATCTTCATATCGAAAAAACATAAAACATGTACTTATGTCGAAAAAATTATCTAGAAAAGGTGATATAATAACATATTTTTTTTGTTATGCGCAAATTTTTTTTGTACCAACATATCAAAGCAATTAGAGAGAATATTCTTATCTTAGCAAATAACAAATTTTTTTATGATTTTTGTAATCAAAAGATAATATTTATTCTTCTAAAATTATTTTATATTAATATATGTATAATTGTATAAAATAGCATTATTTCAAATTTTTTATTTTAAATATAATATTAATCATTTAAATTTCTAAAATAACACAAATTTAATATTAAAATAATTAAAAATCTTTTTTCTAATAAAATAAATTTAAACTCTAAATTGAAAAAAGTGAACCCAAACATTATATTTTTTATATAAAAATTTGTACTATTTTAGAAATTTTATTTTTAATGTTCTGTATTTAGAAGATAAACTTAAAAATATGGTATTTTAAAGTATTTACTTTTAATATATTTACATATATAATAAGATATAGGGCAATTGATTAAAATAACAATATTTCAAATTTTGGTTGTAAATATAACATTAATCATTTAAATTTCCAAAAATAGCACATAATAAAATAATTAAAAACTTCTTTTTAATGAAAAAATATAAACTCTAAATTGGATAAATTGAATCCAAATATTATATTTTAATTTTATATATATTTTATTTAAGATAAATAATTATTTTTATTTATGCTATTTTGGGAATTTTAGTTTTATTGTGCTAAATTTGGAAGATAAACTTAAAATGGTGCTATTTTAGGGTATTGCTCTATCGATTTTCTTTAAATATATTTGCATATGATAAAATTAATTATGTTTTAATATTTTTTGTTTTAACAATATTTCATATATCTTCATATCGAAAAAACATAAAACATGTACTTATGTCGAAAAAATTATCTAGAAAAGGTGATATAATACCATTACAACAAAATGAAATGGATGATCTCACCAAAAACTAAGGAAAATTCAAATAGTTTCACCTTACCAAAAACATAAGTTTATATATATATATTTAAAAAATTAATAAATGAAAAAATTTTGAACACTCAAGACAGTTATTCAAATTTGAAAGGACAATGTTCAAAACATTCCTCACCAAGCAATGAAAATTAAAGTAAACCACCTCCTTATCAAAAACGTATATACATATTCATATTTCAAAAACAAACACATAGCTAGTGGACAAAATATAATGTCAATTGTCAAATATAGGTGGAAGATCAATAAAACAACAAGTTTCGTTAAATAATTTTATATTTAAAAACACAACCATCTTAACGGAAAAAAGTTCAAAAAATTCATTTTCAATAATATATATAATCATCATATATTTATATTATATTGATTAATTATAATATATGCAAATGGTTTTTTATCTTTTGCAAACACAAACGGTTTTTTTTGTTCATATCAACTGATTGTGAATACGAAGAAGAATCAGACTTTGAAAATATTCCGTTAGAATCACGAATTTAATATAAAATATTATTATAAAATATTATGATTTTTATATTCCATCATACTCACATATTGAGTATAGATGTGGAACCATTACAAGAAAAAAATGTATAATAAAATATTTAGTCTAATGCGCCAATTCATGCAATTCGATTCCCAAACAAAAATCTCAACCAACTAACATGTCAAAAAGCTTTGAAAGATTTCAATGTAATTTATATAGAATCAAAAATTGTAAATGTAGGAATACCAGATAAGGATATCCCTAATATATTATTTGAGAATCTTTTTAACAAAATAACCATACCTTCACTTGTTAATAACAGAATTGCCATGCTGAGTTGTCAACACCACAACGATTTTCGGCTTAAATATATAAAAAGGTTTAAATTACTAGAATAATTACAAAACATGCCACTCATATTAACTTGGTTATATAATCTATGCATTTTATTCAACTAACCAAAAAATATTGTTACATTTACAAAAAAATAATTTTTATTACTTTCACTTTTTTATACATCAAATAAAATAATTTCAAATAAATATAAATATATTTAAGTTACTACCATAATTATAATCTCTTTTACTATTAATTTGGTTACATAACCAATATATTTTATTATATTAACTATAAATTATTACTAATTCCCAAAAAGGTTATATTTTTTTAATCATATATAAACTATTACAAATTAAAAATTATATCTAATTAATCGCGTATAAATTTTCTAAAATTTTTATAAAAATTTAAATATATTATTTAAACTGTTACTATAAATATGCTTACAATAGTTTTAATATATTAGATTTTTTTGTTTCATTTTCAAAAAATATTTATGAGCCCTAATGAATGTTTCTACGATTACCTACCTTAAAAAAACTAGGGTTTACTAATCATTTACAAAAAAAAATAATTTTTATTACTTTCATTTTGTTATACGTCAAATAAAATAATTTCAAATAAATATAAATATATTTAAGTTACTACCATAATTATAATCTCTTTTACTATTAATTTGGTTACATAACCAATATATTTTATTATATTAACCATAAATTATTACTAATTCCCAAAAAGGTTATATTTTTTTAATCATATATAAACTATTACAAATTCAAAATTATATCTCATTAATTGCGTATAAATTTTCTAAAATTTTTATAAAAATTTAAATATATTATTTAAACTGTTACTATAAATATGCTTACAATAGTTTTAATATATTGTTTTAAACTGTTACTAGCTCAGATGTGGACAACAATGGGAATGAATTTACAGATTCAGATGATGAAGATGCAAAAGAAAAACATGTAGAAAAATACACAAAAAAGTAGCCAAATATTTTAAACAAATATTTGCTGATATACCAACCAAAAATCAAGCAACAGATTATTGTTCTGGACAACCCTCAATTAATCAAAATGGTATGTACTAATATTTAAATTTAAATTATTTTAAAAATTAGTATATACAAATAGTGTCATTGTTTTGTTTTTTTAGGTTATAGAGATGATGGAGACCCACTTTATGAATGCCCTAAATGCGGAGCATTTATGTGGTATAATGAAAGGATTGGAAAGAGCAAAAATACTCAAACACCCGTATTCACTTTGTGTTGTATGAAAGGGAAAATTAAGCTACCAGAACTAAAAGAGCCTCCAAACTTTCTACAAGGTTTACTTACGAATGACGATGAAATAAGTAAGTATTTCCGTGATAATATACGACCTCTGAACATGATGTTTTCATTTACATCAATGGGAGGAAAGATTGACAATACTATAAATAGAGGTCAAGGTCCAAAGATATTTAAGCTTCACGGAGAAAACTATCATTTGATTGGTAGCATGATACCCGAAAAGAGAAATGAGCCTAAATTTTCACAATTGTATATTCATGATACAGAGAACGAAGTCCATAACTGAATATCTGCATATCGGTAAATATTTTTATACTATTATAGTTCCTAATACTATAATATTTATGATATTTTTAGATCTAAAATATATTTATATTGCACAGGAATAATCGTGGAAATAAGATTCGATCTGATTTGGTTGAGGCTTTAATGCATATGCTGAGAGATTGCAATGTTCATGTAAAGACGTTTAGGAATGCTAAAGAGAGATTTAATGATGAGGAAGAAAATGAATCTATCCATTTGGTATTGATTAATGACCGCGCTAAAGATGGTCGGATATATAGTCTACCTACATCTTCTGAAGTAGCTGCTTTGGTAGTAGGGGATTTTACTCTTAACATGGAAAAACGTGATATTATTTTGGAAAGAAGATCGGGAAAACTAAAAAGGATTGATGAGTTACATCCTTGCTATTTATCTCTCCAATATCCTCTACTGTTTGCTTACGGAGAAGACGGATTCCGACTAGGAATTAAAACTGGTTATACTGGAATCAGTAATGGGAAAAGAGAAAATATAACAATGCGAGAGTGGTTTGCATATCGCATACAAATGAGAAAATCTGGATCTCAAGCTATTCTTCTATCTAGACGTTTATTTCAACAATTTTTGGTGGATGCTTACACTATGATCGAGTCAAATTGTTTGTGTTTTATCCGTAGAAATCAGTCAAACCTAAGATCAGCTAATTTCTGTGATTTTAAAGAAGCAGCTGATAAGGGTGAATTTGATCAGAAAATTCAAGGTAATAGGATTTACATACCATCATCATTTACAGGTGGTCCAAGGTACATACATCAAAATTATTTAGTTGCCATGACTATTTGTAAATATTATGGGTTCCCAGATCTCTTTGTCACCTTCACTTGTAATCCAAAATGGCCAGAGATATCAAGGTTACTCAAGAGATACAACTTGAGATCTGAGGACAGACCAGATTTATGTTGCCGGCTCTTTAAAATGAAGCTTGACAAAATGATGGATGATCTCACAAAAAAGAAACTATTTGGGAAAACTGTTTCAGGTATATTTTTCAATACTCATGAATCAATAATTATATGAATATAAAAGTATATATCTAAATATATTTCTGAGGAGGCTTAACTATTGGTTTCTTATTTCTGGAACAGCCATGTACACAATTGAATTCCAGAAAAGAGGACTACCACATGCTCATATTTTGTTATTTATGGATTCCACATGCAAATTCCCAACTGAGGATGATATTGACCGAATTATTTCTGTAGAAATACCAGACGAAATGGAAGATCCATATCTATATGAAATTGTTAAAGATACAATGATTCATGGGCCCTACGGAGTGTTAAACAGGGAATCACCGTGTATGGCAAATGGAAAGTGCACTAAATTTTATCCATGAAAACATGTCGAGAAAACTACATTAGATTCTGATGGCTATCCGGTGTATAGAAGAAGAGAAAACGGAAATACCGTTGAAAAACAAGGAATCAGTTACGACAAAAGATTCGTAGTCCCATATAATAAAGATTTATTATTGGGATATCGTGCACACATAAATATGGAATGGTGTAACCAATCACGTTCTATTAAGTACTTATTTAAGTACATTAATAAGGGTTCAGATTGTGTGACCGCAACACTGACACATAATGTATCTTCAAATATAAGTGCAACTCAAGGAACTGAGAATCCAAATAATTCTCATGAACTGGAAGAACAATATAATACTGAACATTGCAAAGAGAAGACAATAGATGAAATCAAAAATTATTTTGATGCAAGGTAATTTACATTGGTAATTACTTTCCTTTTATTTATTCACTAATCGCTATTTCATTATTAATATTTGATTACTTCATTTTACATTTTTTGTAGATACATCTCTGCTTGCGAAGCGACTTGGAGAATATTGGCTTTTCCAATTCATTACAGAACAACACCTGTTGAGAAGCTTCTATTCCATCTTCCAAATGAGAACATAATAATTTACAACGATGATGAACAAGTAGAGAATGTAATGAGTCGGCCTAATGTTAGAAAAACTATGTTCTTAGCATGGATGGAAGCGAATCAAAATGATGTTGAGGCAAGAGAATTAACTTATGCTGAATTTCCAACAAGATTCGTTTGGAATGCTAAGGAAAAAATTTGGATGAAAAGAAAAAAAGGATTCGCGTTTGGAAGACTTAACCATGTTCCTCCAAATGCAGGTGAACGTTATTACTTGAGAGTATTAATAAACAAAAAGAAAGGTTGTACGTCTTATGAAGACGTAAAAACTGTGAATGGTATCGTTGAACCAACATTTAAAGAGGCATGCTTTAAGTTAGGTTTATTGGATGATGACAAAGAATACATTGAAGGTCTAAGAGAATGTAGTTTTTAGGCTACATGTTGTTATGTTAGAAAATTATTTGCTATGATGCTCATCTCAGGAAGTCTATCATTGCCTAAATTGGTTTGGGAATCAACATTTGACATCATGTCAGAAGACATCCTCGGTAAGAAACGAAAGCAACATGGAAATCCAGGTAATCTCATTCAAACAATCATTTTACCTTATTATGTATTCAGATTTTTATTTGAATAATTTTTAATTACTAAATATATCTTTAAAATTTAGGACTTCAATTGAATGAATACCAGATCAGAAACTATACTTTACAAGAGATAGATAACATTTTGAAAAGGAATGGAAGTTCACTTGTAAATTTTGACGATATGCCTATTCATGAAGTAAATTCACACACCAATGTTGACAACCCGTTAATGCAAGAAGAACTTAACTATGACCAACAAGAGCTGAAAATGATGCACGATGAAGATGTTAGTAAACTAACTAATGAACAAAGGTGCATTTATGATGAGATTTTGACAGCTGCGTTTGAGAAAATGGGTGGTGTATTTTTTGTCTATGGATTCGGAGGAACAGGAAAAACATTTTTATGGAATATACTTTCAGCGGCTATTAGATGTAAAGGAGAAATTGTGCTTAATGTGGCATCCTCAGGCATCACATCTTTGTTGTTACCTGGTGGAAGGACAGCTCATTCTAGATTTGCCATGCCAATTAATCCTGATGATTTCTCGATGTGCAATATAACACCAGGAAGTAATATTGCTAATTTACTTTCTCAAGCATCAGTCATCATATGGGACGAAGCTCCTATGATGAGCAAATACTGTTTTGAATCACTAGATCGCAGTCTTTGTGACATTATTAAAGATCCAATTTGTCGACCTTTTGGAGGGAAAGTTGTTGTTTTTGGTGGTGATTTCAGACAAACACTACTTGTTATACCTAAGGGAAGTCGAGCTGATATAGTTTTAGCTACTTTAAATTCCTCATGTTTATGGGAGAAATGCAAAGTTTTGAAGTTAACACAGAATATGAGGCTTTTGTCTGAGCAAAATATTTGTGAAGTAGAAGAGATTAAAGAATTCTCCCAATGGATTTTGGATGTTGGTGATGGAAACATTAATGTACCAAATGACGGTGAAGCTATGATTGACATTCCAAATGATCTTTTGATCAATGCATGCAATGATCCAATAGAGGCTATAGTTTCTACGGTTTATGGAAACTCATTCAAAACAACAAAAGATCCTAAATTCTTTCAAGAAAGAGCTATTTTGTGTCCTACAAATGACGATATTGCAAAAATCAATGATTATATGTTGGATCTTCTTACAGGTATGATTCTAAATTTTATTTCATATTTTTATAATGAAATCCACAATTCAATATTATTTGTTGACATCATATACTTAAATGTTTATTTATTGCTTTTAAAATGTATTTTCAGGTGAAGAACATATATACCTGAGTTCTGACAGCATAGACCCATCAGATTTGAACTCAAAGGATGATTCCGTATTTTCTCCGGAATTTCTAAATAACATAAAGACATCAGGGTTGCCGAATCATAGTCTACGATTGAAGGTTGGTACACCTGTTATGGTATTACGTAATATTGATCCCTCATGTGGTTTATGTAACGGAACAAGATTACAGATAACTCAACTAGCCAATCACATAGTCGAAGCTAGAATTATCACAGGAAAAAGAGAAGGAGAGAAAGTGTTCATTCCGCGTATGGTTATAACACCATCAGATAATAAACTACCATTCAAAATGCGGCGTCGACAATTTCCATTGGCTGTAGCATTGTCTATGACAATCAACAAAAGCCAAGGACAATCACTTCAAAATGTGGGATTATTTTTACCTAGACCGGTGTTTTTACATGGACAACTTTATGTAGCAGTATCTAGAGTGAAAAGTAGGAAAGGACTAAAGATTCTAATAACAGACAAAGATGGAAATCCACAGCAGAGTACTATGAACGTGGTTTACAAGGAAGTATTTGATAATTTAAACAAAGATGTTACAAATCTTTAATCTTGGTTAGGTTTGAAACAAATTTGTAATGTTTTGAAGTTATCTTCTTTTTGTTTTGAAATGATTATGATACATTACGTTTTCTTCTATTATTCTTATTTAAGTAACATAATCACTAAATTATAAACTAATTTTAGTGCCAATATTGGTACAACTATGAGAGTTGTACTCTTTACGTTAGATAATAAAATATAAAATATTTTAATTTACCAAATACGTTTTCAGTACATATTTAAGAAAAATGAAAATGTATATTTGCATGTAAAATTCAAATATATGTGTAAATACACTAAAACAACATCATATTTTCTAAATGTGTCTTTTATAGTAAATAATCCATTTACACTGTATCGATTTTGTTTACCATGAGATTAATAAAATTTATGTAATTTATTTAAATTATAAAAATATTTTGGGCAATTGACTAAAATAGCACCATTTCAAGTTTTTGTTCCAAATATAGTACTAGTCATTTAAATTTCCAAAAATAGCATAAATTTAATATTAAAATAATTGAAAACTTATTTCTAATAAAAAAAAATTAAACCCTAAATTAGAAAAAGTGAACCCAAACATTATGTTTTAATTTTATATATATTTTATTTAAGATAAATAATTATTTTTACATAATAATTTATGCTATTTTGGGAATTTTAGTTTTATTGTGCTAAATTTGGAAGATAAACTTAAAATGGTGCTATTTTAGGGTATTACTCAAATATTTTTATATTAAATAATATAATATATATGATTATTAATATTATATATATATAAATATTTAAATACATAACTACAAAATAAATTAAATTAAATTATATATGAATAAATTATTTAAATATAATTGTATTTAACGAACTAAAAATTTTACGTACGTTAAAAAAATTATGTCAATATGTAATTTTTATTTATTAAATAGTTAATATAATATACGAATATTTTTTCTCGCGCAGGCGCGGGTCTAAATCTAGTTTGTTTTATAATGATTACCCAACATCATTATCTATTTATGCGATATTAATAATCAATGATGAACTATATTTTAAATTAAATTGTATGTAGGCTACTATGATGATGAAGATCTTTTTTTACGTCCAGTAGATTTTATATGTCGTTAGGAGAATGCATAAATTAAAGAGCAACAAAGTTAAACTCAGTGTTTACAATATGTTGTAAACAAGAAAAAGTCAAGGTCCCACTACTAAAATCTCCTCCAAAACTTTATTACTAATGTTGATTAAGGGAAATTATAAAATTGAACATTTTGGTAAATTTATCCGAATTTACAATACCTTCACATCACTTGATTAAAAGATTAATCATGTTGTGAACAATGGAAAATATTCCTATCTATTTCAGTTATGAAGTAAAATTATCATCTTATAGGTAATATTTTAGTGGGTCATTGTAAAGATTCAACGTGTTAATACCAGATGATTTTCAAATTGACAATAACACCAGTAACATTATTCTTGAGAGTATGAAAATGTGTAATTTGTTTATGTGTCACTCATACATATAATCTATTTTTTTTTTATTGTAAAATCATCAATTTGTTATCTCAACGACCAAGCAACCACCATCCGAACAAAACATATTATCGAACTATTGTTTTAATTTTTGTTTTGTCACTGAACATTACGAACTATTGTTGTAGCTTTATAAGTTATGACTTTTAAATTATCGAGTTCTACAGTACATTTTATAAAATCATTTCGTGTATTTATCTAACAATGTAATAAATTGCACATCATGGAAGAAATACAAAAATGTAACAATCTTGATCCCAAAGTTGATACAAAAATGTACATCTTAAATTTGGGGCATTAACAATTGTGACTATTACAAAATTAGATGACATTTTATCCCAAAGTTTAAGAAAATCTACACATACTGCAATAAAAAAAATACAAAATTTGAACTCTAAATTATTAATCTTAAATGTTAAAATTTAAATTCCAAATCCAAAAACAACCTAAATCTTACACTCTAACACACAAATATTAAAACTAAAATTTAAAATCTTAATTTAAAACAATTAATTTATTTACAAATGAAAATACTAGCCTAATTTTTTTTAATTTAAACTTCATTTAGATATTTAGAAAATTAGCCTATCTTCACAAACATGTTATCTTAGCAACAATTCGTTTAACTTAGCAATAAAAATTGTAAGGGTCAAATACAGTTTTTTATATATAGCAAACAAAGCTGGAATAGCTCAGTTGGTTAGAGCGTGTGGCTGTTAACCACAAGGTCGGAGGTTTGACCCCTCCTTCTAGCGTGATTTTAGTTTAAGTTATACCGTTTTAACTTTACATTATTTGGGCCAATGGAAATCCAATCTGCGTTCTAAAATAATGACCAAAGCTTGAGCTTAGCAAGAGCGTGTGGCTATTAACCACATGAGCTTAGCAAGAGCGTATGGCTATTAGCCACATGGTCGAATGTTTGACCTTTCCTTCTAGCGTGTTATTAACCACATGGTCAAAACCTTCCTTCTAGCGTGTTATTAACCACATGGTCAAAGGTTTGACCTTTTCTTCTAGCGTGTTTTTAGTTTAACTTATAGCTTTTTAACTTTACATTATTTAGATCGACGGAAGCTCAATATGTGCTCTAAAGTAATGAACAAAACTGGAATAACTCAGTTGGTTAGAGCGTGTGGCTGTTAACCACAAGGTCGTAAGATCAACCCCTCCTTCTAGTCTGATTTTAGTTTAACTTATAATTTTTTTAACTTCATATTATTTGGACCGAAAAAAGTCCAATCTGTGTTTTAAAGTAATGAATAAAGCTGGAATAGCTCAGTTGGTTAGAGCGTGTGGCTGTTAACCACAAGGTCGGAGGTTCGAACTCTCCTTCTAGCGTGTTTTTAGTGTAACTTATAATTTTTTAACTTCATATTCTTTGGCCCGACGGAACCTCAATCTATGTTATAAAATAATGAACAAAGCTGGAATAGCTCAGTTGGTTAGAGCGTGTGGCTGTTAACCACAAGGTCGGAGGTTCGACCCCTCCTTCTAGCGTATTGTTAGTTTAACTTATAACTTTTTAACTTCATATTATTTGGGCCGACGGAAGCTCAATAAAGTAATGAACAAAGTTGGAATAGTTCAGTTGGTTAGAGTGTTGGGCTGTAAACCACAAGATCGGAGGTTAGACCCCTCCTTCTAGCGTGTTTTTAGTTTAACGGAATCCCGATCGGTGTTCTAAAATAATGAAAAGAGCTGGAATAGCTCAATTAGTTAGAGAGTGTGGTTGTTAACCACAAGGTCGGAAGTTCGACCCCTCCTTCTAGTGCGTTTTTAGTTTAATTTTTTTTTTTTTAATTTCACATTATTTGGGCCGATGGAAGTCCAATCCATGTTCTCAAGTAATGAAAACAAAGCTGAAATAACTCAGTTGGTTAGAGCGTGTGGCTGTTAACCCCAAGGTCGAAGGTTCGACCCCTCCTTCTAGTGTGGTTTAAGTTTAACTTATAACTTTTTAACTTCACATTATTTGGGCTGACGGAAGCCCGAACTGTGTTCTAAATTAAAGAACAAAGCTCGAATAGCTCAATTAGTTAGAGAGTGTGGTTGTTAACCACAAGGTCGGAGGTTCGACCCCTCCTTCTAGTGTGTTTTTAGTTTAATTTAAAAATTTTTAATTTCATATTATTTGGGCCGATGGAAGCCCAATCCGTGTTCTTAAGTAATGAACAAAGCTGGAATAGCTCAGTTTGTTAGAACGTGTGGCTGTTAACCACAAGATCGGAGGTTTGACCCCTCCTTCTAGTGTGTTTTTAATTTAACTTATAAATTTTTAAGTTCACATTATTTGGGCCGATGGAAGCTCAATATGTGTTCTAAAATAATGAACAAAGCTGGAATAGCTCAGTTGGTTAGAGCATGTGGCTGTTAACCACAAGGTCGGAGGTTCGACCCCTCCTTCTAGCGTGTTTTTAGTTTAATTGATAATTTTTAAATTTCACATTACTTGGGCCGACGGAATCCCAATCTGTGTTCTAAAGTAATGAACAAAGCTGGAATAGCTCAGTTGGTTAGAGCGTGTGGCTGTTAACCACAAGGTCGGAGGTTCGACCCCTCCTTCTAGCGTGTTTTTTTGTTTAACTTATAACTTTTTAACTTCACATTATTTGGACCGACGAAAGTCCAATCTGTGTTCTACAGTAATGAACAAAGCTGGAATAACTCAGTTGGTTAGAGCGTGTGGCTGTTAACCCCAAGGTCGGAGGTTCGACCCCTCCTTCTAGTGTGGTTTTAGTTTAACTTATAACTTTTTAACTTCATATTATTTGGACCGACGGAAGCCCGATCTGTGTTCTAAAGTAATGAACAAAGCTGGAATAACTCAGTTGGTTAGAGCGTGTTGTTGTTGACCACAAGGTCGGAGGTTCGATCGCTCCGTCTAGCGTGTTTTTTAATTTAAATTTTATTTTTTAACTTCATATTATTTGGACCGACAGAAGCTTAATATGTGCTCTAAAGTAATGAACAAAGCTAGAATAACTCAGTTGGTTAGAGCGTGTGGCTGTTAACCACAAGGTCGGAGGATCAATCCCTCCTTCTAGTTTGTTTTTAGTTTAACTTATAATTTTTTAACTTCACATTATTTGGACCGAAAAAAGTCCAATATGTGTTCTAAAGTAATGAATAAAGCTGGAATAGCTCAGTTGGTTAGAGCGTGTGGCTGTTAACCACAAGGTCGGAGGTTCGACCCCTCCTTCTAGCGTATTTTTAGTTTAACTTATAACTTTTTAACTTCATATTCTTTGGGCCGACGAAACCTCACTCTATGTTATAAAATAATGAACAAAGCTGGAATAGCTCAGTTGGTTAGAGCGTGTGGCTGTTAACCACAAGGTCGGAGGTTCGACCCCTCCTTCTAGCGTATTTTTAGTTTAACTTATAACTTTTTAATTTCATATTATTTGGGCCGACGGAAGCTCAATAAAATAATGAACAAAACTGGAATAGTTCAGTTGGTTAGAGTGTTGGGCTGTAAACCACAAGATCGGAGGTTCGACCCCTCCTTCTAGCGTGTTTTTAGTTTAACGGAACCCCGATCGGTGTTCTAAAATAATGAACAAAGCTGGAATAGCTCAATTAGTTAGAGAGTGTGGTTGTTAACCACAAGGTCGGAGGTTCGACCCCTCTTTCTAGTGCGTTTTTAGTTTAATTTTTTTTTAATTTCACATGATTTGGGCCGATGGAAGTCCAATCCATGTTCTAAAGTAATGAACAAAACTGAAATAACTCAGTTGGTTAGAGCGTGTGGCTGTTAATCCCAAGGTCGAAGGTTTGACCCTTCCTTCTAGCGTGTTATTAACCACATGGTCAAAGGTTTGACCTTTCCTTCTAGCGTGTTTTTAGTTTAACTTATAACTTTTTAACTTCACATTATTTGGATCGACAGAAGCTCAATATGTGCTCTAAAGTAATGAACAAAGTTGGAATAACTCAATTGGTTAAAGCGTATGGCTGTTAACCACAAGGTCGGAGGATCAACCCCTCCTTCTAGTATATTTTTAGTTTAACTTATAATTTTTTTAACTTCACATTATTTGGACCGAAAAAAGTCCAATATGTGTTCTAAAGTAATGAATAAAGTTGGAATAGCTCAGTTGGTTAGAGCGTGTGGTTGTTAACCACAAGGTTGGAGGTTCGACCCTTCCTTCTAGCGTGTTTTTAGTTTAATTTATAATTTTTAAATTTCATATTATTTGGGCCGACGGAATCCCAATCTGTGTTCTAAAGTAATGAACAAAGCTGGAATAGCTCAGTTGGTTAGAGCGTGTGGCTGTTAACCACAAGGTCGGAGGTTCGACCCCTCCTTCTAGCGTGTTTTTTGTTTAACTTATAACTTTTTAACTTCACATTATTTAGACCGACGGAAGTCCAATCTGTGTTATAAAGTAATGAACAAAGCTAGAATAGCTCAGTTGGTTAGAGCGTGTTGTTGTTGACCACAAGGTTGAAGGTTCGATCGCTCCGTCTAACGTGTTTTTTAATTTAAATTTTATTTTTTAACTTCATATTATTTGGACCGACGGAAGTTTAATATGTGATCAAGTAATGTCCAACATATTTGATTTTTGTGACCTCCTTTTGTTTTCGTTTAAAATGTTTCTTTTTGTATTCGAATATGATATATTTGGTCGTACTAAGTTTAAAATAAAACATTTAGGTCCAATCTTAGTTAGAGGAATTAAAAAGGTGGGGAAATTATGTTTTATGTTGGTTAAGTAGTAGTTATCATGAAATAAATTATCAAAATTGTGAACAGATTTGAAGGTCACTAATTTTGTGGTTCTGAGTATCACAATGAATCATTTTCAATGAACAATCAGCAACTCACCAGAACATAAGGCCGGTTTAATGATACTGCTGGTCATAAGAATTTAAATTGAAAGAGACAAAACAGTAGTATAATTTAGCTCATATGTTCATTTTAAATTTTTTTGTCACATGTTATTTTTTCATTATTATGTTATATTATTTTTAGTTTTATTTGGTTTACTAGAGATATAGTTTTAAATGTAATTTATTTATAAAGGTGTTCATGTTTTAGTGAAATTCATAATAGTTTTAAATATAATTTATTTCTACAATATAACATTAGGATTTGAATTTTGGAGATTGATACTATTTACTATAGTGAAATTAACTGATAATTGGTTCGATCCATTATGGTCTAAAAATGACGATATAAACATATATTTTATTTGACCAATACGGTGCAAATGATTTTTTTACAAATTATTTTACGTATTTTTTTTATAAATTTTGAGAATTCAAATTTTTTGACCTATAATATATTCTAGTATCAAAATAAGATTTTAAATATATATTTTAAAGACTACCCTCCATCCCAAAAAAATATTTAAATTTTAGACACAAGGAACCATTCTAAGGAAGTTATGGTAGGTTGTCCAAAACAAATTTACAAAAAAGATATTGGAAAACACCAACTTTCTGCAAATAAAAAAGAAAAAAAAAGAAACGAAACATTGGAATTTATTGCAACAACATATTTAACACTTTCTTGCAATATATGGAAAAGCTTTGAGATGTCATTTCTATATCTTTAGGTGATTCTCGTTGATGATCATAGTTTATGATTGTTCTTTAAGTTTTAAAAATTATTTTTGAAATAAAACTATTTGCATAATTTATCAGTAATTTCTCGTATTATTAGTTCAGCTAATAAGAAATAATATTAGTTTAATAATATATATTTATTTCACGAATTTTTTTAATATTTCAAAAACTCTAAAATATATTTTAAAATTCAAAATATAAATTATATTTTTGTCATTTGGGTAACAGCAAACGAACCTAATAATTCAATATTTTCAATATGAAGGTATAACATCTTCACACGAAAAAACATAAAATCAAAATTCACATCTATAAAATGCATGTATAAGTGGAGCAACCAGTGGCGTATTTGTTTCTCGTGAATTAAATCTTGTTTATAAATATAAATTATTTTGACATAAGATTTCAAACCATTAGGGTTTTTATTGCAATTGACTAAAATAACACTATTTTATTTTTTTGTTCCAAACGTATCACTAATCATTTAAATTTCCAAAAGTAGTACAAATTTAATACTAAAATAATTAAAAACATTTTTCTAATGAAAAACAATTAAATCCTAAATTGGAAAAAATGAATTCAAACATTATATTTTAATTATATACAGTTTATTGAGTAATACCCTAAAATAACATCTTCCAAAGTTTTTTTTCTAAATTTAGCATACTAAAATTAAAATCCTCAAAATAGCACAAATAATTATGCAAAAATATTTATTTACTCTAAATAGTTTCTATTATTTTTTAAAATTATAGCATAAATAAAATTATTATTTTAAAATAATTCTTAAATAATATATTAGAGATATTGGAAAACACCAACTTTCTTTCTGCAAATGGAAAAGAACAAAAGAAGCAAAACATTGGAATTTATTGCAACAACAATGGTGCCACATAATTTTATTAGGTTACCAAAAGTACGAAATCCTGATTTTGATTCAGATCATATACCTAATAATCTAGCTGAAGATGATTCCGATTTAGATGCACACCAAGACTCCAATAACACACTTTCTTGCAATATATGGAAGTAGGCCTCTCATAATGGTTCATTATCCGCGGGTCTCGTCCCGTTTGATCTATTACGGGGCGGGTGCGGGTCGAAGAAAAAAAAATAATTTTCATATGCGAAGTGGGTATGGGTCGAGTTTTGGTATAACGGGGTGGGTGCGGGTTTTGTTTTATTATTTTGCGGGTTAGCCGGTATCCATAAATTTTGAATCAAAATTAATTAACTAAAATTTAAACTAATTTAATCATAAACCAATTTAGTTTTAAACTAATTTAATTTTAAACCAATTTAATCCTAAACCAATTTAATACTAAACTTGATGTTCAAAATTTGTGTAATTTGATATTTTAAAATTTTAATTTTGATGTATTTGATATATCAATGTTAGATTTAATATTATTTAGATTTATTTTAATTAAATAATTTTTAAAAATTTAGAAAACGAACCGGATCGCGGATCACCTGCAAACCTGTTAGATTAATGCGGAACGGATGCAGGTTTCAAAAAAAATGATTCACGAGTTTTACGGATAAAAAAATTATGAAAAAAACTTTAACACGGCGTAGGACGGGTCATGCGGGCCAGGTCCGACCCGGTTGACAGGAAGAGCTTTGATATTATTACATGTACAGATATGGAAGAACTGAAAGTTTTGATAGAAAGAGAAATAATCTGTTCAAATCATTTTACAATGTGAACATTAATTAAGTATGTAATTAAATAATTGATATCAAATATTATCATACTGATATTTTGATTTCCATAAATCCATTTGGTCGAGGAGACTGCTTTCACTGAATCTTGATTGAAAATTATTATTAGACCATTATATTAATGCACCATGTGCTGTTGGTCTCCTCTCAATTCTATTTACCTAATAATATTATAACTACCCTATTTAATATTTATAAAAGTTATAATTAAAGTATCCCTATCGACTATGTATTATTTAAATTCGTATATTTATGTACAGAAAAATCTCAAGTATTAAAGTTTCGTACGTACTTTATTAAAATATATTTGATACATTACTTAATTTTTTTTTGCTTTTTATACAATTCCAGTTTGGAAAATACTAAAATAAAAATCATTTGCTCTAAAATAGTATATTTTAAACTTTTTATTTCTATAATAGCATTATTAGTTTAAATTTTTAATAATAACACAAATTTAAAATTAAAATACAATAATTTTTTGTTTTAATAGAAAAAAATAAATTTTAAATTGGAAAAAATAACTCAAATATACTGTTTGGAAAATACTAAAAATCCTTTTGTTTGTAAGAAAAAAATAAAAACACCTTATAAAAAAGAGTAATACTCTAAAATATTACTTTTTAAGTTTTTTTTTAAATTTAGCATTCTAAATTTAAAATTCTAAAAATAATATAAATTATTTTATGAAAATATATATTTACCATATATAAATTATAAATATAATTAAAATATTATATTTGAGTTTTTTCTAATTTAAAATTTAATTTTTTATTAAATTTTTTAACTTATTTTAATATTAAATTTTTTTTATTTTTAAAAATTTAAATTAATTATGGTATATTAAGAAGTAAAAAATGAAGAAAATACTATGTATGTCAATTGTACTAAAAAATTTTGAATATACAAAATCTGCAATGAGATTTTAAAATAAAAGGATTTGCTGTATGTAATGTCTGCCACATGCTTCTCCGTTCACGGTGCTGCCGGTTTAGAATATTCCGATTTGCCGAGGTGTTAAGAGATATTTCTCCAATAATTTTGTTAAAATTTAATCTTTCTAATAAATATTTTACAGACCTTTTTCTATTAATTAGGCCAATGTGACGAAAATATAGGGTAGAAAAAATATTAAAAATTATACTGGGAGATTAATGAGATAGCCACAAATCGAATATTGAAAATTTATGGAAATCATAAAATATTAAAAAATTTTAGAAATTATAAAATATTGAAGACTATTTATATATATATATATATCAATATTTTAGATTAAAAAAATTAACATCATCTTTAATCTATTATTTCTATGTTATTTTAGAAAATTAGACTTTTTCAACGAGTTTAATAATATTTTTTTCTAAACGTTTTTGAGTTTTTATTTTCATTCATTTATCAAATTATATAAAGTAATATTTTAAAATAATATTTTTTAAAAAATTTTCTTTCAAATTTATCAGACTAAAATTAAAATTTAAAAATAGTATAAATTTTAAGGGAAAATATTTATTTAATCTAAATTCATTACAAATAAAATTAAAATATTACGTTTGGGTTCTTTTTTATAATATAGAATTTATTTTTTAGTATTAAAAATATGTTTTAAAATATTTTAATATTAAAATTTGTGGTAATTAATTTCGAATAAAAAATTAAAATAGTGATATTTTAGAAAATTATCCAGTTATATATATATATATATATATATATATATATATTTGAAAAGTCTCTCAAATAGCATATTTTTAGTTTTTATTGCAAAATTAGTATCATTAGTTTAAATTTCTAATAATAATACAAATTTAAGATTGAAATATATTAAAAAATTCTTATTAATGAAAAATTAAACTCTAAATTAGAGAAAAATGAACCCACATATAATGTTTTACATTTATGTATAACTTATTTAGAGTAAATAAGTATTTTTCACATAATTATTTGTACTATTTTTGAAATTTTAAATTTACATTGCTAAATTTGAAACAAAAACTTAAAAATATGCTTTTTATGGTATTTTTTTTTAATTTAGTGATGGTGATCGGGTGGTGTGATGGTAAATTTAAATTTGGGTAATTGCGTAAATAGTATTATTTTAGGTTTTTTACAACTATATCAATAATCATTAAAATTTGTAAAAATAAAACAAATTTAATAATAAAATAATTAAAAAATTTATACTAATCAAAAAATTTAAATTTTAAATTAAAAAAATTGAAGTCTAACATTATATTTTAATTTTAAATATAGTTTATTTAAAATAAATAATTATTTTCACATAATAATTTGTAATATTTTAGAAATTTTATTTTTAATGTGTTAGATATGAAAGATATACTTAAAAGTGATATTTTAATATATTAATTTTTAAATTTCAATATACAAACTCACATATGTTTGATTTTATAAATCGTGGGACGTATTAGAATGATTTATTATTGGTATTAAAAATAATAAAATTGATATATGTACAAAGATTGCACAATCACAATCGCTGCTTATAAAAAACCATATGCCATTCGTTCACAAAAGCGGAAACGATTCGAGCAATTAAGTTCAATGCCAGAAAAAAATCTGTTAAACCTAATTAGATATTGTCATCTCTATTGTCTTTTTTTTTTGTTTCTTAAATCCTGAAATCGTCATTGTTAGAAAAATCTAGAAAAAATCTATAACAAACAAAACACAAACTTAGAAAATGCCTACAAACCTTGATTTCATTAGCGTTTACTTGTATCTCTCTTAAATGGCTTCATACTTGTATGATTCATATCTAAAGATGCACAAAGAATGAATGTACAATGCCATCTCCAAGATTATGGCGAAGTGACTCTACCGAATGCCATAAGGTCGTTTATATGAAGTTTTGTGAATAATATCACAAATCTAGAATTTAGATATAATAATATATAACGGATATAGGTTAATATATTTATTTTCAATTCATTTTGAGTACAACAAAATATCAATATATCATTAATAATTTTATTTTTTTTAAATACTATTAAAATTACCTTTTTCCTCAAAAATACTACAAAACTAATATAAATTTTCAATCATAAAAATGAAAAATAAAATCTAAAAAACTACATCCTAAATCCTAAAACCTCCAAATGCCTAAATACTAAATTCAAACCCTTATAATAAATTACAAACTTTTACAAATCTTTTTTAGTGTTCGTGGTATTTTTTGGAAAAAAAAATAAAAATTTAAGGGTAATTTTGGGGAAAAAAAACTATTGTGTTACTTTTAAAATATAAATTTTTTTATTTTAAGATACCTCTTTTATTAATTTTAAACATAAGTATGAAATGCTTTTATATTATTATGACTCTAGCTTTATTTTTTAAAATTTCTAGTTAAACTATTTTAATATTAATTTTGAATCTATTTTTCGATGTATGAAAAATTAATATAACAAAAATTATGTTTTATTAAATTTATTATGATCTATTTTATTTATNTGCGGCTGCGTCATGCGGCCAAACGTTGTTCGTTTGATCGCCGCAGGTTCCTGCGGTCAAACGCTGCGGTCGACCGCAGAAAACTGCGATCAAAATTTTTAATCGCTGCGAAATTATAGCGTTTGCGATCAAACAATTGCGATACAACCTACGGCGACAACCTGCGGCGATCAAACGAATAACAATATTGCTGCGTCTAACCGCAGCGTCTGACCGCAGGTCACTGCCGCAGACGCTGTGGCAGACAAACGAACAGCGCTTATATTTCAGATTTGTTCTTAACATCTTGTTGGAGAGAGACCTACGACACATATTAATAATAATAAAAACTTGTCAAACTACAATGCTGAAAGGAGCCTTATTAATATGCTCAGCAGCTTTTACCTTCTAGGGTCGAGACAAAAAGAAAAGGAAAAAATACAAAAGTGCATAAAGGAAAGATTACAAAAGGGAATAACCGAAAAAGGACATCTACTTAAATGTTCTTGACTCAATAAATAGAAAACTACTAATTCCTACCCTGCAAATCAGAAAAGACAAGCATATAATTGAAACAATTTCTCAATTGTTGTGTGACACGATTATTTGTGTCACACAACAATCATGCTTGTCAAAGGACCTCGTTTTTGGATGGGGTATATTAATATAGTTCTTACTGCTCCATTTGTACCAAATCTACCAGACCAGAAGAAGGCAAAAAAATAGAACAAAAAACAGAAGAAGCAAACATACAAAAGCATTAAAGGAAAAAATGAGTCTCCTTCGAAGATGACAAAAAAGAAGCAGGTTCTTAACAGAGCCGCACACATCATGCATTGCTCAAAATTCAAAGAAGCTCGTCAAAATACTCTCGGTTGTGGAAAGAAGATTTGGGTGCATCATCTTTACAAAGTACATTATCTTTACAAGGTGCATTATCTTCACAAGGTGCACCAAAGAAGACAAGAAATGTAGTTTTGTTGTTTGTAATTTACGAATGTTTATATGATTATTGTTTTACTTGACTATTTTCACTGTATTGTAACTCTCTCAAGTTTCAGAAACTCTACAAATTTCGGCTGTGGAGACTCTTTCTCAAGCATCTGAAGTTGCTAGCATTGACTCAAGACTAGATTTAGTCAATGTATTGTGATATTTTGCTATGTATTTTGGTTTATTTTGAGATTGAATTCAGGTAACAAACCTATTCCTATGTATTTAAAAACTGAAATTTAGATGAATATAATTATGACGGTGAATTCGGATAACTTTTCATAGTCAATAATCAAACACAATCCTGAGAACAACATCAAAACATTACACTTCAAATTGTCAACTAAAGTCAGCCCAATATTACAGATCAAAACAATAGCCAATCCAATTTTCTTAAAGCTTTGATGCCCATACTGATTTTGCTCCACAACATCAAGTATTACTGATTTCTGCAAGTTTTGATGCCCACACTGATTCTCTCTCTTTCTTTGATTTTTTTCGTATACCAAAAACCTTAATGTCAAAAACAAGTCCTAAATCGATATGAAGAAGAGGATTTGCGATTTTCGTTTAGGGTTTGGGTCAAGTTTATGGATTAAAGTTATGGGTCGGGTATTGGTTTAACTTTAATCTCGGTTATGAGCGAAATCCATGTGAATATTAGTTATGTTTAATTAAATCTGGACTCAAAATCTAATTTAACAGAAAAGTGTTTGTTTTTAACGGTGATATTAAAATTAATCGAAAAAAATCATGTTTAGAGGAGGCATGTGTATAGTTATTGTAACATAAAAATATTGAACGTTACATTGATTTACACTTTAAATCTCTAAAATTTAGCATTTATATATAAAATTCCCAAATTTTGATCGATGTTTTCTGAAGTTTTGGAAGAATCTACAAGTCGGGGGTTGAAATTTTGTTATTCGGATCGAGTTTTGGAAATGATTTGAAGATCGAGATGTCTATTTTTTAATATTTATAATTTTTAATCGTAAATAAAATGTTAAAATAATAATAGTAAAGCGTATAAAAAATTTTAAAAGACAACCACAAACCCTTTAAATCATAAATATTATTAAATATTTTCATTTAGAGATTTATAATCTAAATGTTAAATCTTCGAAGTTTAAAATGTAAGCAAATGTCAATTTGAATTTGTTTTAATGCGATATCGTTTCTCCTATCCATATAGAATAGAATATGCTGAGTAAAATTTTCAATGTAAAACCGGCTACAGTTGGATAGAAGCTTGTTAGACAAGATGATATGATACCAAATTACAATTATGTGTCGATAAGACATGGTTTTCTTTTTCCCGTTACATTTTAACACATCCAAATTTTTTTTTATTTTAATAAATCCAATAGTATTATATTTATGAATTATAAATTGTCCTTTACTTATAATTTATATCACAAAGATATTAAATAATAAGAATATATAAGCAACCAAATAATAAAAAAAACTCTAATTCAAATAGAGATGAAAAAACTAAGTATATAGTAAGATGTGATAAAATTTAATTCCAACAAACTAAAAAAAGAAAAAATAGGAAATCAAAATAAATGTAGCTATTAAATATTTTCTTCATAGTTTTATATTAATTTTATATCAGTTAATCAAATGCCAAAGCCTAAACGTGTTTGTATTAATGAGAGAATTGTTCTTAGGATTTCAATTCAACTCAATCTGTGCATTGTCAACCAATCTGGTCTATTGCGTGTTTCTTAGTCTGAAAATTTCAGCTATTCTAATCCAAATAGAACAGAAGAATCCATGGAGTTCAAAAACATTCGGAAACTCATTGTCAACAAACAGAAAAAAAGTCAAGTGTTTCAAAGATTTGGAAACCAAAGAGAAAGAGTAGCAACTTGATGTTCGATTCCAAAATCACTTGTTCATTGAACCTCCTGCTTCTTCTTTCCACCTGATTTCATGTACCAACCAATCGCACCCGCAACAGTCACCACACCCGCCACAACTGCATAGTTTCTGTGCTTGTCTTCCGACACTTTTGGGCCCGACTCATTCGATGCTGACGAAGTTGCACCACTAGCTTTGGCTTCACTTGCTGACCCTGCTTGTTCTCCCGGACCCTAGTAAGTAGTTCAAATGAGATGTTTCAGCTTCGAGTTTTGGTCACACAATACTTAATTTTCTCTCCTTTTTTCTTTAATAAAGAAAGCTTCATCTATATGAATCATTACCTTTCGGGCTATCTTCTCCAACTTCTCATGTTCCATTTTCTGCAATAACAATGTAGAGTCGTAGACAACTCGGGCTAAAAATATTTTGTTTTGGAAAGAGAAAGTATCTAACATGGTTCTAGTTCAAGGTGGATGCTTTAACTTATATAATTAGACACAAGATCATTTTCTTGTAAGGAAAACCAAATATTATATCTAACGGTTCACAACAAAGACAGAAAGAATCAAGCAATAGCATGTTAACAAAAATTTCATCATCATAAAAGGAAAGTAGATACACTTTCAGCTTTAAGGATTCTAAGTTCACCGTTAATTTACATATTCATATGCGGGCAGACCTAGACAGACAGTACGTAGAGCAAACTTCTGATCTTTACCTTAATGAAAACATTCTCAGCAGCTTTTTCTTCTTCGCTTAGAACTTTTCCACTGCTAGAGAACCTACGAGACAATACCCTCAATGCACTTTTGGTTGCCATGGTAATGAAGAAGTATCCTGTCCATAAAACATTGAAATCGACTAAGCCGGAAAGTGACTAAACAGAGATGAAATGGGTTCTCAGAGCTAAGCAACTGCTATTTGAAACGCTGAACTTTTTTTTCTTTCCAAAACTCCATACAAACTGTTACAGAAAACCCATAAGAGAAAGCACAATTGGGGATACTTGTCTCTCACAATCCTTTTCATCATTTCATCATTCATACCATGGGGGAAACAAGCAACTATATGTTTGAATCACTTAACAAAAACATCTATTACTGTATCAAGTATCAGCTACTTCCGGAAAATTAAGCTCAAAGAAAAAAACGCAGACAAGACTCTGGATCCTCGTAAAGAGCCTATAAATGTAAGTGTTTGTTCCAGAAACAGTTTTGTCATTTACCAAACGCATCGAACCTAACAGTATCGATGAAACACAATCAGCTCAGAACCAATCCAATAGGTAACCTTAAAATCGAAGGAAACAAGAGGCAAGAATGGAATCGTTCATCCACCCCAACCTTAACATCTACAAGAGCATTGATATACATTAAATGGACGCAAAAACGAGAGAAAAAAAACCCAATTCTGATCCAAAAACATAGAAATGTAAAATCCATCTCTTAAAACCATTCGACCTCGCGATAGAAAAAGCAGCGATGGTATTAGATTGAGATAGAAGACATCTAACCGAATCGTAAAAGAGAAGGAAAATTAATCGTAGAAAAACCTTGTCAACTGCCGATCGTAAAATTTCGTCAGGATCCAGATGAAACCACTTACAGAAATGGCAAACTGAAGAAACGAAGAGAGAGTGAGGAAGGAGACATTTGGAATGAGTTAAATGGGCTGAAACAATAACCATTGGGCCTGAAACACATTTATTTTCATGCTTTGTAATAATAACAACAATACTCTTTTACCGGCCCAATTTTAATTGTTTCAATCATAAAATTAATTAAAAACATTTTTATTAAAATATTAAATTTTTAACTTAGTTAAATATTAATTTTTTTAATGAATTATTTAAATAATAATATGTAGTTGAATGTACCAATTTAGATATGTAATTAGTCAATTTTAACATTCGAATTAACATCGTTAACTGTTACTTATTTTTATTTTTTTTAATGAAACGACATTGTTTCGTACAAAAAAAAATCGTTTATTTCTTGGAAAAAACTTCCAAATCGATTTCTGTCTCTCTCGACCCTAAATTCGGCGTGAGAACAAACAGAAGATTTCTGGCCACCGTTAAGCAATTTCCGACCATCGTTAAGCGATTTCCAGCCACCTATAAGCAATTTCCAACCATTGTTAAGCGATTTCTAACCACCGTTAAGCGATTTCCGGTGTGAACATAAGCAACTCCGGTATGAAGATAGATGATTTTTTGGCGTCCGTAAGAAAACCGACATAAGCAACTCCGATTCGATTTCATTAGGAAAATTATCCAAAATAACGCATATTTATTATGTAATGAGTAGTTTATACCGTCATTTACTAGAATAACTCATATTTTTTTAAAAAAAAATTATATAAAGCAATAAAAAATATGTTATTTATAAGTATATCATTGAAAAACAAAAATATTTTAAAAATTATAAAGAAAATTTTTCTTGTGTATTTTCAATAATTATTTCTTTCTATTTTCATTTGACTCAAACTCATTTCAAAAACCCTAAAAGTTTTTATTTTTCCGATAATTTTTATCTGCAGTTTTTTTTCTCCATTTCATCTTTTTCTTCTCTGTCTCATCGTACTCGTTTCTTCTTATTTGTTTGTCTTCCCCGTTTTGTTCTTCATTTGCTTTTCTTTTTCGTGTTCTCCTTGTTTCATCTTCTAATTTTGTTTTCTTTATGTCTCTCGTATTTCGTTTTTCCTGTTTCGTGACTATGGTGGATTATGTGACTATGGAGGTCGTTTTAGTGAATAATTATGACATATTTATTTGTATATGATGGCAGATTGTTGGACTATTGTGAGAGGTTTATTGAATAAAATGACAAATTTATTTGATTTTAATGACATATTTATTTTATTATGATCGCATATTTATTGAATAATTATGACATATCTCTTTTATTTAATTATGATGATCGATAATAATGTTGGCATATTTATTTGATTATGGTGGTAAATTTATAGAATAGTGATGGTAGATTTATGTGATTATAATGGCAAATTTATTTGAATAATGATGACAAAATTTTTGTTTCAGATTTGTTGTACAATTATTCTTATTCACAAATATTTTTAATATAGTTTTTTTCAATTTTTTTTGTTAGGTATGGTTTCAAAAAAACAAAAAAAAAACCTTCTTTATCTAGATAAAACAATGATGCAAAACTAAGACATGATCACAAAGTTATTTGTCCAATTTACAAATGGTAGAAAAACCGGTTGGAAATGACGTGTAAACTTTCTTGCGTAATCCAAGAGTTAGGTTATTATCAAGTTTAAAGAATCACACTACATTTGTCTAGTAGTTTCTCACACATCAATTGATAATTAATGTAAAGTATGAGATGTAAATATTTAATAAGTGTTTGCATGCTTATTATTTAATTGGTACACTTATTGTTTATCACTATTGTTTGTCAATGGTAGACTTATATTTAACCGGCCTGATTATTATTTATGTTAATGACCGACTTGTTTTTTTGTTAATAATCATTCTTATTATTTAATTCACATATTTATTAGGCTAAATGATTAATTTAACACTAAATATAAATTTAGTGATTAAATTAACATCCTTAATCTAAAATCTTAGAAATGGCATTTTTTAAATGCAAAATGACAAAAAAAAAACATCACTTAATTTTAACCTAGAACTGTTTCTCTCATTTTTCAGAAACACGCCGCCGTCTCCGTCATTTTTCTCTCTTCTGGCGAAATCTCCCATCGAAATCTCCTGTTCTCTTTATCGACATCCAGCTCCATTACGCCTTCACCTTCTTCCTCATCGACGATTCTCGTCGTCTCTTCCACCGAAATCGATCTTCGTCATCTTCATAGAGGTAAAAATCTCGTTCGACTTTTGTTGTAGATAAGCCCTAGTGTCGGTTTGGATATGCTTGGATCTGGAATCAGGTTGAGATTGTTTGTTCTCTTAAACCCAGTTTATTCATGTTTATTCATGTTTATTCATGTTTGTATTTGGTTTTCTGACTGTGCATTGCGTATTTCGTGTTGGAGGATTCCTCTTTGTCAATTAAATGCCAATGCGAGTGTTTTCTCCACCAGATGTTTGTTGTAATTCCTAAATGAGTTCATTTGTTCATTAATCTATGAGATTGTGGAACTTATGGACTTTTTTCCTTTGAATTCGTGATTTTTGGAAGATCAGCTCTAGTGATCGTATATGGATTTTGGGTTACTGTTTACAGTGGAGGGATAGTAGAAACTAGAGGTTTTACTTCGTTTGTCATAGTAAGTGCTATGAGAAATTTATTACATCATGTCTTGGATAGTAGAAAAAAAGATAGTATAAATTTATACTGGAAAAACAGAGAAACGTATACTCTTGACCAAACAACATAAATTTACTAGAATTGAGAGAGAGTCAAATATATGTAACCTTGTTGAGACTGAGATTCTAGCCGAGACTGAGATTCTTGCCCAGTAGGCTTAGATTCTTCTCTTTGAGATGATTTAGTTTCACCATAATCTCACATGTTAGGTAAGATACAATCACCCACTAGAGTTTTTCTGCTTAGTATTGCTTGCAAGATGCAAGATTATCCTCACGGTTAATATTAAGGCCACTTCATGAAAACTTTTAAGTTTATTATGTACTTTTAAGTGATTGTGATTGTGATTGTGATTTCTGGAAAGTCTTTTAACACTTTTGGTAGATGTTATTTTTGTTTCATCTTTTGGTAGATAAGTTTTTAATGTATGAATGTTGCTTCTCTCGATTTGCAGATCATCTCTACCAGCTACCAGAAAATCAGTATCACCACTTTCTCTCCAGCTGCTATTGTAAGTTTCATTTCGAGTTTCATGTGCTAATAAACTTTGAGTTAAAAACTTTATAAAGTCTTAGAAAAGAATTCCTAAAACATAAGAGATACTACCTAAAATTGCATAAAGTTTTCTTAAAATTTAATAAAGTCTTTCTTGTTTGTTTCTTTCCTTTTAATCGACTCTGCTTGTCATATTTAATAAAATTTAATATTTCCGTTCGCAAAAGATTTAATTTAAGGATGTCTTCAACATATTTGAGCTATTTTTTTTTCTTTCACAAAAATATTCATAGAAAGTTGAGTTTTTGCTAAACTTATAAAGTATGCATAGAGATAGTCAATTATGATTCTTTTCGAATATTATAATCAGCGGTTTGTGTCAAAATTAGTCTTAGCTTTGGTTAGTTAAAATAATGGAATAATATTTCATAGAACACATTCTGATTTCTGTTAAGAACATTCAAATATATGTGATTAACTAAACAGAAAAAGGCTACATCAAACATAAATATCGTTTCAGAATGAAATTTCTAAAACATTAGAAATACTACATAAAATTAATCAAAGTTTTCCTAAATTCATTATTTTAGGAAAGAATTCCTAAAACATAAGAACTACTACCTAAAATTTCTAAAACATTAGAGATAACTAGATAAATAACGTTTTAGGAAACAATGCCCATTTCCCATTTTTTCCATCAATTCATCCTTGTTCTTAAAATATATACTCACATATATATCATCGGCACCTCGGGTTGAATGTGTAATAGGAATTGGAGAAAGATCTGGAGTACCGTTTAAAAGAAGTGAATGATACCCCTTATCACCATTCGAAAAGTTATTGTTTTCTGCTACATTTGCTGACATATCACTTCCATTCGATGTATGAAATTTCTACAAAGAGAAAAATAAAATAAAATTGATATTAAATGAAACTTAATACAAATGAAATAAAATTGATATTAAAAGAGAAATAACCATACTTTAGATGTCAATTTTCATATATAAACATTAAAAGAATCATTTCCTAAAACTTAGAAAACCTTCTTAAATTTAGGAAGATTCTTTGAAAAATTTGGAAAACAAACAACATATTTAGGAAGGACTGCATAAATTGACCGAAGACAAAATATATACCATTGTAAGAAAAGATATAAATGCAATGCTACCTGTTGTTTTTCATGTGAAAATAATGGAGTGACATAAGAATCACCATTTAAAGTTTTCACTACTTCTGAGAATCGAGGGTTTTTCACTTGACAAATCTCTGAATTGCATACAATAGTCGATTGAATGTTGGAAATCTCAACAACAACGAAATCACTATTTTCTGTGGCTTAAAACAAGTTTTTAAAAGTATTAATGCAACTATAAAAAAATATGATCACTCTAAAAATTTAACTATTTATACAAATCTGTTTTATTGCAATTTTACGAACTGTTACACAGATACGAATGGGTTCAACAACTTGTTTTAGCTTATTTATGAAAGTACGCAGTTGATGATCGTTGCACAAATACATGGGTGGAGCATCATTTATTATCACCTTTGGGCTTAGTGCAAGTGCATAGCTGAGAGTAATTGCCTTATTTTTTACCGAGCGAGCGATTCCAAAATCTTCAGAAACCATCTCTAGTAAAGCATCATATTTGACATCTTCATCTACTTCAAAAATAGAGGCTCATTTTTCCATTTCAACTAGAAATTTTTATTTGAGCATTTCATTTAATTTCCACTCTCCACAAACACAATAAATCTCTACCATATTTTCCTGAAAAAAATATAAATAAAAGCATCAAGCAAAAGAAAATTCACATACATAACTTGGAAAATGAATTTGATTTACCAATTCGGTTTACTATTTTCTAGTTTTCCGACAAATCGTTCAAAAATTAAAATAAAATAAACAAAAGGAATCGTCTCCCCACTCACAATATTTTTGCTTTGGACCGCTTCTTCTCAAAATTGGTTCGTCACTATGAGAACTTGTTCATATCAGTCAGAACTCGTTTCTAACCTTTGTTTTCCCTTTAATCTAAGATCACCTAGCCGGTAGCCTCGAATAGAAACTGATGATACGTGAATGTAGTCTACAACTTGGAGAATATAGAACGAGAAGCGTACCTAACTTAAATAGAATTTCTCTGCTCACAGAGCCTTCCTGCTTTAAGGTTCTATGAATTTACTGTAGATAAGCTTACTGTACAAATCATAAATTGCCAGGCAAATGCAAAATTGACAATCACGATAAAAAATCATCTCTCTTATCTTAGAACATTGTAATACTATAAGACCACCACATTCTAGATGAAAAAGCAAGCAATACCATGATCTCAGACTGTTCTACTGAAACTACTAAAATTTGATAAAATCTAGTTAGAAAAACAAACTCAGTATTAGAATACCTTTAAAGAAGAAAGTTCTTTCATGAATAGCACATTCTTATAGAGCTATTAATGAAACAAAATACAAAAAATTTGGTTTAATACAAATTGTTGCTGAAATTAGATAAACACACACACACACATACACAAAGAACAGAAGATTTGGTTTTAACATTCTTCTTGTGTCGTGCCTCTGCAAAAATGAGGGAAAAGAGATGAAGGGTACCTAGAAAATATTGCAGGAGTGCCGGATCTTTTCCTCTGCCGAATCGCGTGCAGAATCTCTACCTCTGTTGAATCGCGGGCTGGAGATGGTGACGAAATATGGAATCGCACGTCGGAGATAATGACGGAGTTGCAGACGAATGGAAGCCCACTTTCTGTCGATTTCGTAGCCGGAAATGAGTTGAAACGTGATCGGGAGATGGATACGATGACGATGTCGTCGCTGGAGTTGGGGACGACGACCAACGATTCCAGTCAACAAAATCAGCGCCACACTGGTTGAAGAGGAGGAAAGAGCTTCACGAGTGTGGGTGTAGTGTTAATTAGGGAGAAAATAATCTTTTTTCATATGAAAAAATGCTAAATGGGAGATTTTTTGTTTGGGGTGTTATAATTGTCATTAAAAATAGGATTAGTGCTAATGTAGGGTATTTTTCTATTTATTATTTAGCCACATATATTTATTATTTAATTGATAAATTTATTTTTATTAATGATCGACTTATTGATTATTAATGATATATTTATTTGTTATTAATAGCAGAATTATTTTTATCAATGTTGTATCTCCTTGTAGATTTATTTATTCATATACCCTAAATTAATATATTCGTCAAATGATATCACTTTTATTTCAAACCATTTTCAATATACCCTAAAGATTAAATCATAATACATATCAAATTATATTTTAAATATATTAATTTTGATTATTGTTTATGTTTTGTTAAGCGTAATTATGAAATACAATTGCGTACATATCACAATATAAAATAGCATTTACAAAACATATACCTTAAAATTTAAACTCCATTATTAAAACACTTACGATCATATATTTTTCTCAAAAATTCATTTACCATAAACAAAAGCTGCGACATCCATATATAAAATAAACTGGTAAAATAAAAAATTGCTTATGAAAAATTAAAAAGAATAAAATGAGTGATAATTGATGTTGTTGAGATCGAGTGAATGGCTCGATGTTATCGAAGAAGACAACATCGATGCTATTTCTAAAAAAGAAATCGTCGAAAAATTTCCTGCCACATGTAAAATTGTAAAATATTATTATATTCATAAATAAATATGCTATTTCTAAAAAAAGATATTTTTTCTCATAAAAAAGTCATATTTAATATAAATGTATTATGTTGTTATTAACAAGATGATAAGTGGCATATACTAATATAGTAATTATTTTTAAATAATCTTTGATTGCATATTTGTGCTGTAAATCTACCATAATTAGGATAAAAAATGTCAAATCTTACTTTCATAAGTTTACCAACCTTTCTACAAAATTCTGTCAGATATAAATAAATATGTCGTAAAATAAATAAATATGACGTAACTGCAAAATAAATTTGTAGAATAAGTATGTCATAACGAACATACTTATTTACATGGTAATATCCCTAATATATTATTTGGGAAACTTTTTAACAAAATAACCTTACTCTAACGTGTTAATAACAAAAATACCATGCTGACGTGTCGACACCACAGCGAGTTTTAGATTAAATATATAAAAAGGTTTAACTTACTAGAATAATTACAATACATGCCACTAATATTAATTTGGTTAGAGAATAAATATAATTTATTCAACTAACCAAAAAATACTATTATATTTGCAAAAACAATAATTTTTATTTCTTTAAATTTTTTATATGTTAATTTATAAATAATTTCAAATAAATATAAATAGATTTAAGTTACTACCATAATCCCTAATACATTATTTGAGAAAAATTTTAATAAAATAATTTTACACTAACGTGTTATTAACAGAAATAACATTCTGACGTATCATCACTAAAGTAAATTTTAAATAAATATATAAATGAGTTTAACTTATTAGAATATTTACAAGTATATCATTGTTATTAATTTTATTATATAATTAATATATTTTATTAAAATAACAAAAAAATACTATTAAATTCCTAAAAAATAATTATTTTTTCTTTTTTAATTTGTATATACAAAAATTAATGATAAAAGTAATTTTAAATAAAAGTTAAAATTATATAAATCTTTAATTTATATTTATTAATAAAATATAATTGTGAATATTTTTCCCCACGCATGGCGTGGGTATGAATCTAGTATCAGCTGATTCATATGGCAAATTTACAAATAAATATAACACAACATAAATAAATCTCTCATAAAATATATAAATATGTCGTAAACTCAATAAATATGACCAACTTACACTCTGTTTTGGGAATTCAAGTTATATTTCAAAACAATAGATGTTTCTATGTCAACAAAAATATATAGAAGATCTCTTTTATGCTTCAAAGTTCCAACTCTACTTTTTCTATGATATTCATGATTTTTACATTGTTTTACCTTACATTTAACCAACATTTTTTGTATTCATATGCATTTTTATCAATCATGTTCATATATCATATACGTTTAGATTATAATATGTTATTTTGCATTCTTACATGTTTTATCGAGTGATTTTAAATACCCATATAAAAAAGAGGTGGATGGGAATTGGTAAGTGAGAAATTCTTGATTGGAGAGGTAAGAAGTGCATCAGAAGACCTGGCTGATGGCTGAACCGGATCAATTGGCCATGTTTCTGGAATGGCTAACGGTACGTCTATTGGCCGATTGCATAGACCGATGATTCAATCAGACAAGCTTTGGGAACGACCAGCAATTAGCTTGTAGACCGATCGCACCAGCCAATCACGCTGGAAGCTGAACCCCTGGAATTATGCAGCAATCGGCCTCCTGATTGATCCCACCAGTTGATCACGCAGTCCATCAAAGTTCAAAACCCGACTCCCTGGAATGCCTAGTGGTCGGCCAACAGGCTGATCATACTGGCCGATTGCCAGGAAGTCAATCTCCTGTTGTTCTGCAACGATCGGCTCCCTCGTCGATCCCGCCGGCCAATCGCACAATCTCTGAATACACAAAGTCCGACCTCCCAGGAATGGCCAGTGGTGAGCCCGTTGGCCAATCCCACCTGACACGTTGCCTTCTTTTCTTTTTGGTTTGATATGGGTTAACCCGACTTATTTTTATTAAACTATATAAATCATTTTAGCTAAAGAAAAATTACGTTTTCTTTACTTTTGCCTGTTTTTGGTTGACAAAAATTGAAATGCTTGTTCTTGAAATTTTCAACATATTTGTATAATTCTAGTGAAGAAATTTTACTATTTATCTTATTTATGTGTTACTTTTCATATTTATTTGTATTTATTTTTTATATGAATATGTGTGAGTATTTTCATATATGGATTCTCTGTAAAAGTAGATTAGAAAGATTGGAAGTTGATTAATGATGCTTCAAACCATAAGGTTATAATTTCTTGTGATTAAAATATGTTTAATGCTAAGATAAAGTAGGTAACAAATCTTAAAGTTTATGATATTTTGCGCCCAGTTCGACAAAATGTATAGGTAAAATCTAATCAAGTTTTTCACATCTTAATTAAGGTGATTAATTGCCAAGCTAAAACATAATGGAGCTTAATGATTATTAGTTAACTAATTACAATACAAAAGATTTGATTAATCAAATGGTTAGTAGATGCAATACTGTGCCAACAATAGATTAGTTTATTAGAAAGTGTTATATATCTTAGGAATACATTTGATTAAGTATGTAAGCAACATTAGTTAGCAGACAATCAGTCCAAATCCATAGCCTATCTATTGTCCTTATGTTTTAATCATTAAATCAATCTTATCATCTTATTTTCTGCGTTCGCATTTAGTTAATTAGAAAACAACATAACCCCCAATTCAAATTTTTTTAGATTTAATGTTTCTGTATTCCTATGTTTTTTGTTTCTTGTGTATTTGATAACCCGAATTACTATTTCGATTGCTCTGCACTTGAATTTATATTTGGGATAAAACTTATCTTCCATCACTCTACAACTTGACATGCTCACCAATGAAACAAGTCTTTTCCTTAATCCAATTCACTTCCGTAATTTGGCTGGAAAACTATAATATCTAACTTGTGCGCGACTAGACATACAACATGTTGTAAATTATGTGTGTCAAAAGATGCATGCTCTTCTACAACATCTTACACTCTTCTCAAAAGAATAATACAATACCTCAAAAGAACCTTGAAGATGGAACTTACCTTTTCACCTAATACAAACTTCATGTTAAGGACATACATAACCAACGATTAATCTGAATTTAGAGAGACATGAAGATCCACGTGTGGCTTTTGCACCTTCCTAGACATCAATATTATCTCATGATTAGAAGTGCAATATTATACAAAAAAACAATCTGTTAGCACATAAGTGCAAAGATTATCATTGTACAGGTGGTGCAACAGTGAAGAGTTGATGTCTGACCAGGTGAACGTTGCACATGTGGTGCAGTATGACTGAAGTTAATGAAGTGTGGCGAGACATGTCACAAATGGATGAGAAGTGAAAACTATTGTGGAAGACAAAACTCTGCACAATAAGATGTTCGTTGCACACGTGGTGCAACAGCGAAAAGTTGTCCGGCTGGATATTGCACAGATGGTGCAGTATGATTGAAGCTCATGAAGTGTGGCGAGGGATGCCACAAATGGATGAACAGTGAAGACTATTGTGCAAGACAAGACTCTGCACAATAGGGTGGATGTTGCACAGGTTGTGCACCAGTGAAGGATTGTCCAGATGGACGTTGCACAGATGGTGCAATCTGATTGGAGCTCATGAAGTGTGACGTGGCGCGTCACAAGTGTATGAGCTCTGGAGAATATTGTGCAAGACAAGAATCTGCACAATAAGGAAGGACATATTTAGTGAATATTGGAGATTTACTAAATATGGATTTAAGATTTTTCAGAAAGTCATATAAATAGTTGTACGATGAAAAATCCTAGGATTAAGTTTTCTGAGAGTGAGAAAAAGGGATAGTTCGTGGGTTAGAAAAAAACTTGGCGAGTGAACAAAGAATTTGTGCGACACGTAAACCTCTGTGTTCAATTGTTCTTCATATTCCAGTTCTTTCAAAATCCACTGTCTCAAGGTCGTCGATTAAGATAGATCCCTCTCTTGTTACAGAAATCCTCTAATCGAACTATTAACCTGCATAAAACGAAGTATGGCAACGTAGAACTAATCCTACACAGACTGTAAAACAGAGCAAGAAGTTAACACGAGACACACAAAATTTATCCAGTACGGGTGTAAACCACACCCTACATCTGGCCAAGGTAACTTCGGAATTCACTATAACAGGCTTTTAGCATGATCAATCGTCTATACAAACTCTCACCCCAAGAAACCCAAAAGAACACAAGATCTCTCACCGAAAAGAACCTTACGGAAAACTTATGATTCTACAGAAACTGAAGAACTGAACATCAAAGAGAACCCCGAAGAAGAGTTTGCCCACAAACTCTCTTCGATCTTGATACTCTCAACTCACGAATCTATCTTAATCCGAACTTCTTCTTTCTCGCATGCAAACTTGTTTTCTTCTCACTTTCTCTCTATCTCTTCGTATACTCCAGACGATTCCAGCTGACTTTTATATCTGTCTCTCTTCACAAATTAAACGTTGCCGTCTTTACTTGAATTGAACCGGCTTATCAATTTCGCATTGAACCAATTAACTAATACTAACCCAGAACACAACCAATAAACCAACACCTCTCACACAACAGTTGAGTTCACTTGGATTATATCACTTATGAGAGACATTGGTATTTCACAACCCTCTGCTCCAACTACGTTGTGACAATCTCTCAATTATGTGTCTATATACAACTCATGTTTTTCACAAAAGATCAAAACCATAGATACAAACTATTATTATGTCAATGAACATATAGTTTTTGGGGCTTTGTTCATCAAAATACGTTCCTACAACTCAGGAATTGGCTAACATATTTACGAAATCTCTTCCATTCACACCCTTACACATCTGTGAGATACAAATTTGATGTTATATTACCCAACCAACACAAGTTTGAGGGAGAGATATTAGCAATGCAGCCCAATCTCAAACCAACCAAATCAGTATAAAGGAAGCAATAAGGAAGACACTGGTCAACACATAATCTTTGACAAATAACAGAGCATCTTCAAACAACTTATTGCTCGTAGGGGACATCTTAGTCACGACAGCCAGATGTCTTTGCAAAACAGTTTTAATCCTTTGATAGCATGCCAATGATTTTGAACATTTTGTATTTTCTTTGGCTCATCTTTTTTAAAAATTGAAATCCATTGTAATCAAAATTTTAAGACGAATAAAAATGAAACTTTGAAAAGCTTCATTTTTCTTCTTTAGCTCAAAGTTTGCTTCTCCTTGCAGCTCTTATCATTAGATTTAATCAACACTTAAAGTTTTGAAATTAAAATTTTGAGTTTTGGATTTAAATAATTATAAAAAGTAGAGCAATAAATAACAAAATTTGCAATTCAAAAGTCATCATGTAAACTAAAAAACTAAAATAAGATTGAATTGTGACTCTTGGGAGGTTTTAAAACTGAGTATACTTGTTTTATGTATATTACTTCAAATCATTCATCTAATCGGATTGTTTAAAGATAAGTTTTTTCTCAGAAAATATTGATTACTTGATTTATGTATATTCCTTTCAACATAATAAATAGGTATTCGTTTTAAATGATGCAATACTGAATAAAATAAATCAAAAATTATTTTACTGTAATAATATGTTTGATCAAATACTTAAGGTGTTTGTACATACGATAAAAATAAATCTCGTGGAAGTTAAAAAATAATAAAATAAATAAATCTCGTTTTTTTTTAATTTTAAATTCATGTGGTTGATCAGCCATTCTCATTCGTTAAGTACACAAACAAATAAAAAATATCTGTAACCAAACAAAAATATTTAATATTCATAAAAAAATAATATTCATAAAAATAATATTCATAAAAATTGATATTCATAAATAAATAATATTTATAACTAATTAATATTCATACAAAGTTAATATTCATCAAAAATTAATATTCATAAAAAGTTAATATTCATAAAAAATTAATATTCATAAAAAGTTAATATTCATAAGAAATTAATATTCATAAAAACAATTTGTGCGTCTGCCGGGAGTCGAACCCGGGTCTATTGCTTGGAAGGCAATTATCCTAACCGTTGGACTACAAACGCTGTTGCTGCTATCAGGTGTTTATATATTTATATAGTATAATTAAAGTGCTTTTTCTTCACGGTCTATTACGAATTACACGAACATAGTTTTCAACATTTATCACGAAAATCTTTGGGCGAGAACCCAAAGACTTAAAAAACAAAAAAAATCTCCATTTTAATATAACCGTGGCTTTTCAAAATATAAACGTAAACATCTCTGTGTAAAGAATTTTCGCTACAAACGACTAACTCCCAACAGATGCAAAAGACATGTCCAAAGAGAGAAAAATTCTAACAAATATAGAAAGCTATATTTTGAAACGAACCACCGTGTTTATATTGTTCTCTTTAAAAAGGGAAGAAAAAAAGGATGAAAAACAAAAAGAATCGAATAGAGTAAAATGCCAATATGATGTCTTTGTAAATGGGTATTTGGAAATTTTAAGAAGTCACTGGTTTGGATGTTGCCTTCTTAACAGCTTCTGCGTAGGTCCTGTGCTGATAGGTTAAAGTCGACTCAAGCAAATCCCACAGAGATGTCTTCGGGTTCCATCCTATTTTTCAATGTTCAAATTCTATCAGATATTTTTAGTCTTTAAGCCATATTTATCTCTTATCATGTTTTAAGTATGTTAATTACCGAGTTGACGGTTAATGATGGTCATGTCCGGGATTCTCTTGTCACTGTCATCATAACCTTCACCGTAAAATTCTTTCGAACTAACATCAACCGTCGGGCTTTCAATGGCTCCTTCACCGCTCACTTTTGCGTAAACCTGGAAAAAACATGATTTGGTTTTGAGATTTGAGAAACCAGAGAAAGAAAAAAAATCCAAACTCGTTTTGTTGTTTTGGAACCAATCTTTCTTGCCTTGGTCATCATTTCAGCAAGCTGCCGCACTGTAACTTCGTTGTTTGGGTTTCCTACATTGAAGATATGGCCATTTGCTCTCTCTGGGTTTTCCTAAACCACAAAAGCACAATATCATTGCAGGTTATTAGTCGGAGGTTCTTTGAAGTTAACAAAAGCACTAAAGGATTATATCAGCAATAGAACGCACAATCATCAAAAGAACAGCTTCTATGGCATCCTTGATGTAGATGAAAGTTCTCTGTGATTCTCCACCATCCACCAGCTTAAGAGGCTCACGGCGTAGAAGATTCTGAAGAATAGCAATGCATTAACTAAAGTATTTGCATATATTGATTAAACATTAGATATAGACTCGGGCTTTGTGTACTTACATTACTAAAGCAGGCGAGGACACGAGGGACACCTTCACTAGGACCATCAATTCCGGGGATGAAATCCATCCTAGGTCCAATCCAGTTAAAAGGTCTTACAATTGTGAACTCAAGTCCATTCTCGGCACCCTCAGCTGTCAAAAAAAGAAAAACAAGTGAAGTGTAAACCTTTTGGTTCTCACCTCCTTGTAATTACATGTCAACTTAAACAAAAAAAATGCTTACCGTAAACAAGTCTCTCAATCAGTTGCTTTGCACAAGCATATGACCACCTCTGCTTCTCAATTGAACCAAAAATGCAAGGGGAAACATCTTCTTTAAGAACATAAAACGAAGGATCCTGTAGAAAGCACAACAAACAACTTTCAATAACAAAGCCAACCTTAGGCAATTGAAAATCAAGAAGAAGCTACGATTTCTCCACGCTTAAGATGCAAGACATTCGTAACAGCTTCATGGCTAGGACAAACGAAAAGAGAATGGCAGCTTCAACATGTTCCCCGATACATTCAGTAATGAAACTGATCTAGAGAATAAAGGTGATGATAAAAAGACAATGAGGTCTGACCTCACGCAAGGGATGGTCCTTAGGAAGAAAGCTTCCTATGGTTTTACCATATACTTCACAGGTAGAAAAGTGAATGAGACGCTTGTTATTCTCAGAGCAGTACTTAACCTACACAGCCAAACCCAGTGACCAGTCAATTTCAACTAACAATGAACACATAACTATTTCCAAAAGATTTTTTCGTCAATTCTTTTTTATGGACAAATTAAGAATGATCAAAAGAAATACATACAACTGGAAGCGCGTCAATGAAATTGCTGTAGATAGTATCGAGAGGACGCGTATTGTAATCAGCTGGAGTACAAATCGCAGCAAGATTTATAGTCTGCAGAGCGAAAACAAAGTTCAAAATTACATCAGACATTAGCGATCACGACAGTCGGAAAACAAATATTGTAGAAAACACTGCGAGAAAGTAAAAGGAAGTATAACCACAATGAATTAAAGCAGCAAAAGCAGATAATCAAAGAGAAAAGAAAGCCAAAGCGCAAAATTACATATCTGAATTCCGATAAGGGATCAGATCTGAGTCTGATCACGAATGCACTAACTGTCATTTTTGCAAAGTATAAACAGAAAACGCAAAATCGCTATAATTGATGGTTAACATACCAGATCTGCCATCTTGATAAGTCCTTCAAGCCTCGAATCATGCTTAATGTTGATGCGATGAAACTGGATCCGACCAGTCCATTCAACCGTATCAGGCTCGAGCAAGTGTTTGATCTTGTCGTTGTAGACGTCGAGCGCAAACACCGTGTGCGGCGTCTCCATCATCAGCTTTTCACAGAGGTGTGAGCCGATGAAACCTCCGGCGCCGATCATACATATTGTCATTGGTTTTATCGGTCTCCCGTCCAGATCCACTCTACCAGCTCCGTTCGCCATTTTTTTCTCTCGAGAAAACGGAGATCAGAACAGAAAACGAAAAAAGCAAGCACGCTTTTCCTTCAATAACCGCGCGCTTTCTTTCTCTATAAGGTGGCTGTAAAGAGTACGAAAGAGAGAGAGGGAGAGTGAGAAGTTTCTTTCTTGATAAAGGAGAGAGTGGTGACGGTGGATATTTACGAGGGAGAATCGCATGTGAACGGAGGCAAATGTTCGTCAAAATCAAAAAGACAAAAACCAAATCTCAGAACCGCGCGTGGTTTATACTCGCTTCTTCGACATGATATTTTAGTGGCAAAATTTTAAATTTATCATAACTAGAAATATTCTCCGTGTTATATATTTCTAATTTGTATTATTATCTTAGTTATATACTTTTACAAAATTGATTTTGATATTTTAAATATATTATTTTATTTTAAAAATTAATATAAAATATCTTTTTTTGTTAAATAATAACACAAACAGATAATAATTTTTTGTGGTTGAATTTGCTAAAAAATATTTAGTTCTTATAGTATTTTTTTATTTTTTATATTCCAAGTGAAAATTTATTAACAAGTTTAAATGAATCATAATTTATGATTTCTTTCTAATAATTATCAAATTTTAGAAATTATATACTTTAAAAATATTTAAATTGAGATATATTTTGAATATCAAAATATAATAGAAATAGTTGTACTTCCATTTTTTGTGTTAAGTAAGTAAAAGGAAAATCGACTTTACTACATTTTTATTTCATCGTACTAAAGTTTGACAGCAATGGTGTCCCACAAGTAGATGCGAACCATTTCATCGATGTTTTAAATTAAAAAGTGATAAAAGCATTTTTTTTATATAAAATAACTGTACAAATTGAACAAAAATATGTTAATAAAATACCTTTCATAAGCAGGTGCAAAAATACTCGGTCCTTCAATCTATTTTCTACAACTTCTACGAATGGTTCCTTTGTATTACGAGATTGTAGGTTTTTCCCGCTTATGAGACGAATATAGGAATAATGAGTATTGTTATTACAATTGTAATATTCCAGCGATCGATTTTTCCTACCAAAAAGAACAGCTTCTTGTCGGCAATGACAACTAAATCACTGAAAATGCGAAGCTTAAACTTTTGTTCATAAATTTTCTTTCTTTCTTCGAGTACATTAACCATTTTTGTCTTGTTGGTGAAACAAATACTATGTTTTTTATAGACTTTGTAAAGAGCACGATGATGAATTTTTTTAGCTTTTAAACCGAGTTGGATTTCATATTATATTCATAACGGAATAGAGGGTTTGCATAAATGAAACTAAAAATATCATAGACGTACCTTTGTGTCAATGAGAAATAGTTCAACACTCATTAATGTATTTCTTTTTTTTTGAAATTTCGGGCTTCTCAAAAATGAATCAGCCTTACGAAAATTTCTTTTTTGCACAAAACTCCATCAAAATCATCCAATATCTCAAATATCAATAACTGTGTAGAAAAATTTATGAGGCATGGTGGCTTATGTTTAGGTTTGTGGATTTTTTTGGTTTTATAGGATTGAAATAGTAAGCCATGAAAATAAGGAAAATGAGCATTAAAATCATTGTAGTGAATAAAATATGTGCATAGTGAATGATGTACGAGAAGAAATGGTTGAGTTTCTATGTTTTCTCGAAGAGACTTTTGGTTTTATGTGTCTTTGGAATGAAAAGGATGATTGAGTTTTGTAGGTTTTTTTCAATAGACTTTTGGCTTTCCGTAGCCTCCTTAAATAGGCATCTCTTATTATGTATACTATTTAAGGTTTACTTCCGTCAACTACACAAACTTATGCGACTAAACCTATTTCCACCCATACTTTTTGGGTCTTCTTTTAACTACATAAACTATATTTTTCTTTCATAAATTACACAAACTTCATAAATTATTCTAATTTCAAAAATTCTATTAATGTTTACACGTTAAATAGCTACTAAATATATTCTAATTCGAAAATCTAGTTTTAACTTGAGTTTATTTTGAAATTAAAACCAGATTTTCGAAGTAAAACAAGGTTTAATAACAATTTAACGTGTAAACATTAATGGAATTTTTGTAATTGGACTAATTTATGAAGTTTATGTAGTTTACGGAAGAAAAACATAGTTTGTGTAACTTATAAAAAATCCAAAAAGTACGGGTGGAAATAGGTTTATTCGCATAAATTCGTGTAGTTGACGGAAGTAAACCCTACTATTTAAATAAAAAGCCACAAGTGTTTATATGGCTTGCCCCATGTTTAGTTTATGCATTGGTTATTCATGAAATATGTCACTTAATGCATACATATGACATATTATAGTGTATACATCTTTTTAAAAATTCATTATATATATAAAATGAAATTTACAGTTGGTTGAATTTTTTTCAAAAGAAACTTATTAATTTTAAAAAGTACGCTAATTTAGTTTACGTTAGTTAATAATATATAATATTTTTTGTTATTCTAAAAATATGTTAAGTGAAAATCAAATGACTAAAAATAATCCAACAACAGTTACATGAAGTGAAAATCTAATGATTAAAAAACATCAAAGAACAATTACATAAAATAGAAACTAATAATATATAAATATTTTTATATTGCGTGACAATCATGTTTTGCTCTTCAATATGAGAAGGATTCTAAAAATTTTGTGATCACATGATAAAATTTTTTCATAAAATCTATTTTGTTTAGTATAATATAGTATTTACGATTGAATGTTGCAATATAATGATGTCATTTTTTAAATGCAGTGACATCACTCCTAAATGTGAATGTACATATTTTTTGCTTGCATGGATACTCTTAGCTCCAATGAAGTATTTTATTAGTATAGATGTCATGTGTTATTATGGTATAACATATTTTGTTGGCTAGGTGGACAATCTCAAAGGCCTCAAACTCTTTCTTTTACTATTCTGTGCTACGCACAGATTATTTTTTAATTTTTATTATTATTTTGATTATTTTACAAATTTTTTTGATATTTTAAATATATTATTTAATTAGAATACTTGTTTTGAAAATTAATTAAAAATATTTTCTTTTTAGTAAATACTAACACAAACACTGGTAAATAAAGACACAAATACATATCAGTTTTTTAATTATTATGGTGATTTTTTCATTTTTCTATTGCATGTTCTGATAAAAATTTTTTTACCAAGTTTAAATGAATTATAAATTTCTAATAAGTATTAGATTTTACAAATCATATAGTTTAAAAACATGTAGATTAAGATATTATAGACATACGTTTTTGTCGAGTAGTAGCATTTCAATACCTATGAATGTGTTACATTTGTTAAAATTCTAGGCTTCCCAAGTGAATAATTCTAACCAATATATATATTTTTTTTACATAAATCTCCGTGAAACTTCTCGAAAATGGTGAAAATGGGATTCGTAGACAATTGACGGTGCCAAGATCAACTCAACAAAATGGAGTAACGGAAAGAAAGAAAGAATAGAATAATCCTTGAGATGGCGAGAAGCATGCTCAAAAGCAACAAATTATCAAAGGAACTATGGGCAGAAGTTGTTGCATGCACGGTTTATTTATCGAATCGATCTCCAACAAGAAGTGTCTCGGAAAAAACACGACAAGAAGCTTGGACTGGAAGGGAGCCCGGTATTTCTCATATAAGAGTTTTTTGGAAGTATTGCTCATGCTCATATACCGGACGAAAAACAGAGCAAATTAGATGATAAAAATAAAAAGTATATCTTCATCGGTTATGACAATAATACTAAAGGTTATATGCTCTACAATCCGAATACAAGGAAGACAATCCTTAATTAGTCGAAATATCATCTTTGATGAAGAAGGAGAATGGGATTGGAGTTCAAATGATGAATATTATAACTTCTTTCCTCACTTTGAAGAAGAAATTTTGGAGTAATCTAGAGAGGAGCAAGCTACACCGCCAACTTCAACAACAACAAGTTATCAAGAAGATGAAAATTCGAGTGAAAGAACTCCACGTTTTAGAAGTTTACAAGAACTTTACGAGGTAACTGAAAATCAAGATAACCTTACTTTATTTCGATTATTTGTGGATTGCGAACCCATGAACTCTCAAGAGGCTATGGAGAAGAAAATATGGAGAAACGCAATGGATGAAGAGATCAAAGCGATACAAAAGAATGAGACATGGGATTTATCTTCACTTCTAAATGGGCATAAGGAAATTGGTGTGAAGTGGGTGTAAGAATTCTAAAAGAGAAATCGAAAGATGCAAGGAAAGATTGGTGGCAAAAGGCTATAGTCAAAGAGCCAGAATCGACTATGACGAGGTATTCGCTCATGTTGCACGTTTAAAAAATGTTAGACTAATCATTTCATTGGCAGCCCAAAACAGTTGGAGGATACATCAAATGGATGTCAAATCAGCCTTCGTAAATGGAGGTCTTGACGAAGAAGTCTACATTGAGCAACCACAAGGCTATATGGTCAAAGGCGAAGAAAACAAAGTCTTAAGGTTAAAAAAGATGCTTTATGACTTAAAACAAGTACCAAGAGCTTGGAATACTCGAATTGATAAGTATTTCAAGGAGAAAAACTTCATCAAGTGTCTATATGAGCATGCACTATATATCAAAACTCAAAAGAATGATATATTGATTGCATGCTTGTATGTAGATGACTTGATATTCACTGGTAACAATCCAAATATGTTTGAGGATTTCAAGATGGAGATGACAAAAGAGTTTGAGATGATGGATATTGGATTGATGTCTTACTACCTTGGAATTGAAGTGAAGTAAGAAGCTAATGGAATATTCATTACTCAAGAAGGCTATGCTAAAGAGGTGCTCAAGAAATTTAAGATGGATGACTCGAACCCCGTAAACACGCCAATGGAATGTGGAGTTAAGTTGTCAAAGCATGAAGAAAGAGAAATAATAGATCCAACACTATTTAAGAGCTTGGTTGGAAGGTTACGTTACTTAAGTTTGCACTACTCTGTTGCTAATGATTACAAGCTTGTTGGATATAGCATAGCGATTGGAGTGGAGACGTAGATGACCGAAAATGTACAAGTGGATTTGTGTTTTATATTAGAGATAAGACATTCACATGGATGTCAAAGAAGCAACCGATTGTCACTCTTTCTACTTGTGAAGCGGAGTACGTAGCTGTTACTTCATGCAATTTGGCTGCGAAACTTGTTAAAAGAGTTGAGCTTACCACAAGAGGAACCAACGAAGATCTTATTGGACAACAAGTCAGCAATAACATTAGCAAAGAACCTAGTCTTCCATGATCGAAGTAAGGACATTGACACACGCTATCACTACGTTAGAGAATGTGTTACCAAGAATGATGTAAGTATGTGAAAACGAATGATCAAGTAGTTGATATTTTTACCAATCCACTCAAGAGTGAAAATTTTATAAATATGAGAAGTTTGGTTGGAGTAACAAAATCAAATTTAAAAGGGGTGTTGAAAATTAAACTTGATTTTGGATCAATTTTATTGGATCAATGATCCAAATATCATTTAGGCCTAATTAAAACATGATTCAAGTTGTAGAATATATCTAAAACATCTTCTACCTCTTTAAAAAGAATTATCTAGATAATTGTAATAAAATAATAAAGATATTATGAGAGAAATCTCTAACATTAGGATTAAAATATTTAGATATTTTATAATTTGGAAGCTATAAATACTTCTTCGCGCTCTCATTTGTTCCAATAAAAATAAGTTCGTCTAGAAAAATAAAATTTTTTTCTTCTTTCTAAAATTTTTATTTTCCCAAAGATTCTTAAACAATTTTTTCACAACTTCTGAAATTATTTGCTCCCAACATTTTTTCCCAGGCCATTATTGTGACAGGGAATTTTACTATATGTGTTTTATGTCTTAGATCAATGGATAAGTATGCTAGGCTTATGCAGAACTAGAAATTGTTAATGTTGAATTCTTTCAGGTACCAATCCTAATTCTAAGTTTTTTGTAGATTCTATTTCCTCAAATTCTTATCTAAAGTTACACCTGTTTGGAATTTTGTAGGGAATATGCGAATTGTTTGGGGTCTTTTTCTATTTCGTGTTTCTACCTAGATTATTAGTGTTACCGAAGTCTACAAGTGTTGCTATCTAGATTATCAGTGTTATCAAGTTGTACTTAATTGTACCATTACGAATCGAAATATACCGTTAAATTAAATTTACCACTACGAATCGAAACATATCGTACCCAAATTGATTACCAAACCGAGCTCCAAGTTTCAATTCGTATGATTAGAATGCACCTCCCATTGGATTAGCGGCGACAGAAGATGTGGGGAATGTGCCCGTTGTTAGATTGGTAGAGCTCGTACAGAGCATGTACCTGAGCAACAAACTGAAATGGAGCACCTAGCAGAGCCGCAAACCGAACCCGAAAAAATTCTCTACCCGAGAGCTAAAGTGAGCCTAAAACTTGTCCTATACAGCAAACTTTCAATAGAAAGAAGAAAAGAAATCCTTCTGGGGCTCCATTTACAAGGTGACCAGTGCGAAAAAAGAATGATGATTGTACTGGTATTACTAGATAGAATTGTGCTTCTTCAATTCGTATTTCAATTAGTACTACTAATAAATCTATGTAAAACCAAGGTTTTTGCTGTTTATCTAAATTAGGAAAACTCGTAATATTTAGTAAAACTACATAAAATTAAAGTTCATTGTTTTTGAGAAATAATTTAAAATTAATTTTTTTAAAACTATGGTTTATTGTTTTTGAGAAATAATTTAAATTTAGATTAATTTTTATTAAATTTTAAAAAAAATCCACAAGCTCAAACGTAATTTTAAAAAAATAAATTTAACGTTATTAATATTTATTTTTTTTAAAAAATTTTCTATTTTTGGGCGCTTTCTATTTTTGACGCCGATTTTTCTATTTGGGAGCCGCCATTTTATTTTTTGGGTGCTTCTGATTAACACTTAGTAATACAAAAGTTTTTACTAATACGAATTTTGAACATATTGTTACTTTTGGATGTTTTCAATTTAATTTAGTTTTACCTTGAAAAAAATAATTTTTTAGTTGTACAGTTGTTTGTAATCAATTAAATTATGTTTTCTATGATTTTGTGCATTGATATTTCTTGAAACTTTTTTATATGTATTTTCATTCTTAAAATGGATGATCATAACAAACTGCTTATAAAAGTATAAGATGTATGGGGTGAAATATATTTTTATAAGAAACTAGTATATATTAATTTTTTAATTTTTTATTTAACACATGTTATTTTTGAGATTTTATAGTTAATTAGATAACACAAACTTGTTTGTTTGTTTTGTAATAAAGTTTTTAAGTCAAATTCACCTTCTCACTTGAGATTCCAATATGAGTAATACTAATGTTACTTAGTTGTGATTCTGGTATAAGTAATAGTAGTGTTACCTAATTTTTCATATACTGCTAGTATAACATTACGGTAATACTAGTGTTACGTAGTTGTATAAAACAGAAAGTGCACTTTTAAGAGAAAAGTTAGCTTTACAAATAATAGAATGAAAAATACTTAATCACACACTATTAACGTTCCCAAATAACAAGTATTCCAAATTTCATATTGTCACCTTTTTATTATTAGTCCGTTTATGCCATTATTCAACCGATGGAAATCTTTTTAGTCGCATTCTTTTCCTCTTTTTAATGTAATTCAGAAGTATGACTTGTAATTCTTTGATGTAATCCGAGATATTCTACTCAAACTTATCTGATATTAAATAAATTTTTCTGCTATATGCTAGTGTCCATAACTCCGCGGAATAATATTTTGAGCACAAAACATAGAAAAAGATATCCCGTTCTATATCTTCACACTTCATGTATTCTATAATAGCGGTTGTTGCGTGTACACAATGATATTTATCAATATCAAAACATGTATTTAAATCCTCAATTACAAATTTTCTTTAATAATACAAGTTGTACTAGTTTTACTTTTTTATGAGTAATACGTGTTTATTTTCGTGATCAGTAATACCAAATTTACTAGTTTTTATTTCGTTATGAGTAAAGCTGGGTCATGATTTTGGAGATCATAATCGACCAGATTGTTTTTGTTTTCTTTCATTTAATTAATTTATTAAAAATTAAAAATAAATTAATAAATTAAAATAAGAATAAATAAGAGTATTTTTGGAAATATACATTTAAGAGCGTAGATAGATTAAATGAGATAGAAAGAGTTTTTTTTTAAATAGGGGCATTTCGGCGTCTGCCTCGAATAGACTTCAATTTAATGCAGATCGTTTGAAAAATATCTTATCCCGGATATCACAAGTGTGGAATGATTCATCAGGTTGGTTCCGTACATGATCTGACAAAGCACTTACATAGAACAACTGCAAGGATACTGCTGCATGTGAATGGGTAAACTGCCTATTTTCTTATGTGCTTTTGGTTCTTATGATTAGTAAGCATTGCTTACTGACCTCTGGGTTTTTAGAGCTGTTACAACAAATGTATATACTGTGAATTCTGACTAATATGCTAAAGTTCAACCTTGGTTTTTCTGTTATAGATTTTCATTGACAATATGTATGTTCATTCACCATCAACTAATTTTATAGATATGTCAACTCTATTGCTAATTCTAAATGGGAAATCAAGGAGGTTAGAGAGGAGCATTATGGGTTTGCTACTTAATCAATCTGTCACTACAAACAAGGCTTGCGCATGGAGGCATTCCCCAGGAGGTAAACGACTTTCTGACCTCATCAGTTTTGACATTTGACTATATTTTCAAAAAATACGGATGCTTGTAGTGGTGACTGATTTAAACTAAGAGCCCTTTTATACTGCTTAGCCAGCAATTTAGGTTTTGCTTTCTGATTCTGTGTGTCACAATCAAACCGAACAAACTTCAATTTGATTGAATTATCAGATTGAGCATGTTTTCTTCTCAAAACTATAAGGAAATTCATATCCACTTTGATTTTTATAGGTCCAAAACCTCCTATTGCAATGTGGAGTAGAAATATTTCAAGAGATTTTGAAGGTTTATCTCGAATAAAAAGATGTAGTGATGAAGGACGTTGATAAGGAGGAGGATAAAAGGCCCCTTATTTTATACACATATCGCATGAAAAACAAAGGAGGATCCAGGAGATGCCCAATGGAATAGGAAGGAAAATCAAATGAAGAGAAAGGCCCAAGGTAAGGGAGTACGAGAATAAAAGGAGCCAAGAAGACACGTGAGCAGCTAGGAGGGGAGATCTTGGTGTCAGAAATTGTTGGCACATAAAGGCAGGAGAGGGAAGGAGTACAGCAGGAAAATCGGTTGCAAACCCAGCTCTAAAAGGGAGAAAGAAAACGCCATTGAAGATCATCCAGAAACTTGGGAAAACTTGGGTAAGAAACGTTTTTTTCTTGTGATCGATTGGTCGATTCAAAGGAGAAACAGTGGGTAACTTGTTTTGTTTCTTAACAAATTGGTATCATAGCAACATCCTGATGAGGACATCAGGTCGTACATCCAGCCAGGAGACCAGACTGGCCGACCAGAAAACTTGCCCGAGACAGCAGGACCATCTGGCACGTCTGCCGGACCAGACAGTACCGTCGGACCCTCGACCTATAGGACCAGACCGGTCAGCATCGCCGGCGGAGAGGTCCAAGCTTCCGGCACACTTGGTGGGGACGTGGATGACACCGCCGGTCCCTCTGGTGATGCCGCCAACTCCGGGATCAACTTGGCCGGTCCTGAAGGCATTCCGGCCAGTACCTCGCACAATCCAGCCGGTACAGCCGATCCAGCCGAGTACACGCACATTTCCATTTCCACACAAGAGGACTCGGACCAAATGAGCTACCAGCTCCAGGACATGCACCTAGAAGAAGTATCTACACCAGTTGTACCTCAAGGAGCAATGACAAGAAGCAGATCAAGGGCACTCTTCCACAAATTCAGTTTATGGGTCGACAAGCTCCTAGAGGAAGAGCAGCTAAGGACAATGGGCCAGAAGAGCAAATTAGAGTCCAAAGGCTTCTCAACAACACAAAGAACATCAGAGACTTGGGCTTTAGTGGCAAGAGAGGTCAGGGCCCAAAGATATTTAACCCTACTCCAAGTCGAAGACTAGGAGCAAAGCGCGTGCATGCCACAAGGACGGCCACCTTCCATTTCTTGGCCGTGAGGTAAGTTAAGGTAAGTTTCAATTCGAATATATGCCTCTTTCTGTTTTGCAGGTTAGGATCTAGATGCTTTACATTTTTGAGTCAAGAACATTTTAGGAATAGGTCCTTTTTCGGTTATGCACTTTTGTATCTTTTCCTTTTGTGCACTTTTGTAAACTTTCCTTTTCTTTATTTGGTCGACCCTAGAAGGTCAAGCTGTCGAGCATATTAATAAGGCTCCTTCCAGCATTGTAGTTCGACAACCTTTTTGATATTAATAAAGATAGAACTTTTTCCCAACAAGTTTTCTCTCAAGAGACTTGTGCGCTTAGAACCTAGTTGAGACCAGCCCTCCTAGCTCTAAGTTTGTGATTTATCACGAGGTTCATCACCCCTCGTGTGGTTCACTTCACCCTTCCATCTTTTACCAACCAGAAAACCCCCATCCAGAAGCCTAAGGTTGAGTTTCTCACCTAATCTTCTACAAACAGCCCACGCGCATACATCCTTGAATCAAGGCTTGTATCATTTTGGTATCAGAGCTTAAAGCTCCTAAACCAGGTTGTTTCTATCCTTTAGCTTGTTTTGTTTTTAGTTCTTGCATTAGTTTAAGTCGCATTCAAGAAAAATCAAAAAAATAACATCAAACTCCAAACCGAGTGCATCTAGCCTTCTACGTGTATCACTAGGGTTTAGATTCACTTTTGCATTGCCATTCACGTTTCCTTTTTGTTTAATTCATATTTCCATTAATTTTAAGTTAAATTAAAAAGAAAACAAAAAGAAAAGAAAAGAAAATAGGAAAATACCCAAAAGATTTCGAATTAGACAGCTAGCACAAGTTGTCAAAAAAAAGTTTCCTTTTTCCTTTTATTCGAATTTCCATTCCTTAGGATTTTTCCTTTTTGCATTTTTTCGAACCACTTATAAAACGAAAACCCTCCTAATAATTTAGGAGCATCCTAACTTGTCTTATTTCTTTGTAGAACACCATGGGAGAAGAAAATAGAGAAGCAACCGAAGCCATGATGGCCATGTTCACCACACTCAAACACAACTCGCATCCATAGGCGAGAGGTTGGAGCGCGTGGAAAGACCGGTGAGATTCCAGGCCATAAGGCATGTGAGAGCTGAGCAAGACCGTCCTGAGGGTCCTGAGCACCTTAGGACACGGCACGAATAGGAGGAACCCCAGCCAGATGGAGATGAGCACACACAACCTCATAACTATCACCATAGACCGAGAGGACCTCCACGGCAACCAGAGGCAGAAGATGATGG
>JAEVFF010001650.1:14654-37713 GCA_018901945.1 Pugionium dolabratum | reverse complement strand
TGGTACCTCCAAGAGCAATGACAAGAAGCAGATCAAGAGCACTCTTCCACAAATTCAGCTTATGGGTCGACAAGCTCCTAGAGGAAGATCGACTAAGGACAATGGGCCAAAATGCAAGGAAGAGTCCAATGGCTTCTCAACAACACAAGGGACATCAGAGACTTGGGCTTTAGTGGCAAGAGAGGTCAGGGCCCAAAGATTCTAAACCCTACTCCAAGTCGAAGACTAGGAGCAAGGCGCGTGCATGCCACAAGGACGGCCACCTTCCATTTCTTGGCCGTGAGGTGAGTTAAGGTAAGTTTACATTCGAATTTATGCCTCTTTCTGTTTTGCAGGGTAGGATCTAGTTGCTTTACATTTTTGAGTCAAGAACATTTTAGGAATAGGTCCTTTTTCGGTTTTGCACTTTTGTATCTTTTCCTTTTGTGCACTTTTGTAAACTTTCCTTTTATTTGTTTGAGTCGACCCTAGAAGGTCAAACTGTCGAGCATATTAATAAGGCTCCTTCCAGCATTGTAGTTCGACAACCTTTTTGATATTAATAAAGATAGAACTTTTTTCCCAACAAGTTTTCTCTCAAGAATCTTGTGCGCTTAGAACCTAGTTGAGACCAGCCCTCCTAGCTCTAAGTTTGTGATTTATCACGAGGTTCATCACCCCTCGTGTGGGTCACTTCACCCTTCCATCGTTTACCAACCAGAAAACCCCTATCCAGAAGCCTAAGGTTGAGTTTCTCACCTAATCTTCTACAAACAGCCCACGCGCATCCAAGCCTTGAATCGAGGCTTGTATCAGGATGATGGGGAAATCAGATTGTATGGCCGGCCAGGAGACCAGATTGGCCGACCAGAGAGCTTTCCCGAGACAGCTGGGCCGTTTGGCGTGCTTGCCGGCCCAAGCAGTACCTTCGGGCCTACGACCAGCCAGGCCAGACCGATCAACCTTTCCGGTGGAGAGGCCCAAACCTCCGGCCCAACTGGCGGCGACGTGGATGACACCGCCTGCCCAATTGGTGATGCCGCCAGCTCCGGGATCAACCTGGCCGTCTCCGATGACAATACGGCCAGTACCTGGCACAGTCCAGCCGGTACAACCGATCCAGCCGATCCAACCGATTCCACCACCATTTCAATGTCTACACAAAGAGACCCGGACCAGATAAGCTACCCGCTTCAAGACATTCATCTAGATGAAGTTTCTACACCAGTGGTGCTACCAGGAGCAATGAAAAGGAGCAGATCAAGGGCGCTCTTCCACAAGTTCAGTTTGTGGGTCGACAAGTTCCTAGAGGATGATCGACAAAGAGAATTGCACCAAGAGTGCAAGAAAGAGTCCAAAGGATTCTCAACAATACAAAAGACTCCAGAGACTTGGGCTTTAGTGGCAAGAGAGATCATGATACAAGCCTCGATTCAAGGCTTGGATGCGCGTGGGCTGTTTGGAGAAGTTTAGGTGAGAAACTCGACCTTAAGCTTCTGGATAGGGGTTTTCTGGTTGGTATTGGATGGAAGGGTGAAGTGAACCACACGAGGGGTGATGAACCTCGTGATAAATCATAAACTTAGAGCTAGGAGGGCTGGTCTCAACTAGATTCTAAGCGCACAAGATTCTTGAGAGAAAACTTGTTGGGGAAAAAGTTCTATCTTTATTAATATCAAAAAGGTTGTCGAAATACAATGCTGGAAGGAGCCTTATTAATATGCTCGACAGCTTGACCTTCTAGGGTCGACTCAAAGAAAGAAAAGGAAATTTTACAAAAGTGCACAAATGGAAAAGGTACAAAAGTGCATAACCGAAAACGGACCTATTCCTAAAAATTTTTTGACTCAAAAATCTAAACAATCTAGATCCTACCCTACAAAACAGAAAGAGGAATATATTCGAATTGACAACTTACCTTTCTTACCTCACGGCCAAGAAATGGAAGGTGGCCATCCTTGTGGCATGCACGCGCCTTGCTCCTAGTCTTCGACTTGGAGTAGGGTTAGGAATATTTGGGCCCTGACCTCTCTTGCCACTAAAGCCCAAGTCTCTGAAGTCCCTTGCATTGTTGAGAAGCCTTTGGACTCTTATTTGCACTTCTGGCCCACTTTCCTTAGTCGATCTTCCTCTAGGAGCTTGTCGACCCATAAGCTGAACTTGTGGAAGAGTGCTCTTGAACTGCCCCTTGTCATTACTCCTGGTGGCACCACCGGTGTTGAGACTTCCTCTAGATGCATGTCCTGAAGCTGGTAGCTTATCTGGTCCGAGTCTCCTTGTGGAGAAGTTGAAATGCTCGTGTACTCGGCTGGATCGGCTGTACCGGCTGGACTATGAGAGGTACTGGCCGGAATGCCTTCTGGACCAGCCAAGTTGATCCCGGAGTCGGCGGCATCACCAATGGGACCGGCGGTGTCATCCACGTCGCCACCAGTTGGGCCAGAGGTTTGAGCCTCTCCGCAGGCAATGCTGATCGGTCTGGTCCTATTGGTCGAGGGTCCGGCGGTACCGCTTGGGCCGGCAGACGTGCCAAATGGCCCTGCTGTCTCGGGCAAGCCTCCTGGTCAGCCATTCTGGTCTCCTGGCCGGACATACGACCTGATGTCCTCATCAGGTCAGGGCCCTAAAGATTCATAACTCTACTCCAAGTCGAAGACTAGGAGCTAGGCACGTGCATGCCACAAGGTTGGCCACCTTCCATTTCTTGGCCGATAGGTAAGAATGGTAAGTTTTCAAATGATATACTTGCCTTTTTCTGTTTTGCAGGGTAGGATTTAGAATGTTTACATTTTGAGTCAAAGACATTTTAGGTAGAAATCCTTTTCGGTTATTTCCTTTTATAACTTTTCCTTTTGTGCACTTTTGTAAGTTTTCCATTTTTTTCATTATTGAATCGACCCTAGAACGTAAAGCTGCCGAGCATATTAATAAGGCTCCTTCAGCATTTTGGTTTGACAACCTTTTTCTGATATTAATAAAGTTCGAATTTTCTTTATACAAGTTTTTCTCTCAAGAGACTTGTGCGCTTAGAACCTAGTCAAGAGCAGCCCTCCTAGCTCTAAGTTTGTGATTTATCACGAGGTTAATCATCCCTCGTGTGGTACACTTCACCCTTCCATCCATTACCAAACAGAAAACCCCCATCCAGAAGCCTAAGGTTGAGTTTCTCACCTAATCTTCTCCAAACAGCCTACACGCGTACAACCTTGATTCAAGGCTTGGATCATTTGCACAATGGGCTTCTACTGACCTCTTGATGTGTGGTCAGTAGAAGTGCTCCTTCACCACTGCTAGTGTCTTGTCAACACCAAAGTGACCCATGAAACCTCCTCCATGAGCTTCTCGTGTGATAAGCTCCCATAGAGACCCTTGTGGTATGCACAGCCTTCTTTCTTGGAACAAGAACCCATCATGGATGTAGAACTTGCCATGACTCCCTGTGCCGCAGTCCTTGTAGCTCTCAGCAAAGTCAGGATCATCATTGTACAGATCCTTGATGTGCTCGAATTCTAAGACCTTTGCTTCCATTGTAGATATCAAGGCAAACCTCCTTGATAGTGCATCGGCTACCACATTATCTTTGCCCTTTTTGTACTTGATGATGTAAGGGAAGGTCTCTATGAACTCCATCCACCTGGCATGACTCCTCTTGAGATTTGTTTGCCCTCTGAGGTGTTTGAGAGTCTCGTGATCAGTGTGGATCACAAACTCCTTGGAAAACAAGTAATGTTGCCAAGTCTCCAAGGCTCGGACTAGGGCATAGAGCTCCTTGTCGTAGGTGGGGTAATTCAGTGAGGCCCCACCTAACTTCTCACTGAAGTATGCCACTGGCCTTCCTCCTTGGGTTAGCACTGCTCCTATGCCTATTCCAGAGGCATCACACTCCACTTCAAACGTCTTGCTGAAGTTGGGCAGGACTAGCACTAGTGCATTCGTGAGGCTGTCCTTCAAGGCCTGGAATGCCTTCTGTTGAGCTTCTACACAGCTGAATCCCACATTCTTCTTCACTACTGCCGTCAATGGTGAGGCAATGCTGCTGAAGTTGGGCACGAATCTTCTGTAGAAGCTGGCCAGACCGTGGAAGCTCCTCACTTGGCTGATGTTGCTCGATGTTTGCCACTCTGGTATGACTCGAATATTTTCTTCATCAATCTGTAAGTCCTGTGAACTTACAACAAAGCCTAAGAAAACAAGCTTGTCAGTACAAAAGGTGCACTTCTTGAGATTGGCATAAAGCTCTTCTTGTCGAAGGGTTTTAAGTACCATCTCAAGATGTATGAGGTGTTCCCGTAGGCACTTACTATAAACTAATATATCATCAAAGTAAACCACTACAAACTTACTGATGTACGCCCTAAGAACTTGGTTCATAAGGCGCATGAAGGTGCTTGGGGCATTAGTCAAGCCAAATGGCATGACTGTCCACTCGTAGAAGCCTTGCTTTGTTTTGAAAGCAGTCTTCCACTCATCACCTTCCTTCATTCTGACCTGGTGGTATCTACTCTTGAGGTTTATCTTGTAGAAGACCGTGGCTCCACTCAGCTCATCTAGCATGTCATCCAACCATGGTATGGGATGTCTGTACTTGACTGTGATGTTGTTGATTGCTCGGCAGTCTACGCACATCCGCCAAATTCCATCCTTCTTGGGTACTAGCAGCACTGGTATGGCACATGGACTGAGGCTCTCTCGAATATAGCCTTTCTCCAGTAGCTCCTTGACTTGCTTCTCAAGCTCCTTGGACTCCTCTGGACTCATCCGGTAGGCTGGTCGATTAGGTAAGGCTGCTCCGGGCACAAGGTCGATCTGGTGCACTATGCCGCGTAGGGGAGGCAAGCATGCTGGTATCTCCTCCGGGAATACATCTTGGAATTTGTTGAGGAGAGCTGCTACTTCAGGAGGTAGCTCTACCTGTTCTTTCTCTATACTCAAAACCTCTTTGAAAACCATTAGTAGCAATAAATCTTTCGAGGCTAAAGCTCTCCGGACATGACTAGGTTGAATGAGAAAGTTAGATTTAATGAGTTTCTTTTCCTTACTTATTTGCTGTTAAAGCTCATGTACCTGGGCAGGTGTGAGAGGAGCGAGGCTGACCTTTCTCTTTTCGTGCACAAATGTGTAGAGATTGGTTTGGCCATCATGCCTGGTCTCCTTGTCAAACTGCCATGGTCTTCCTAGCAGAAGATGGCCAGCTTGCATAGGTACTACATCATAGACTACCTGGTCCTGGTATCTACCCACACCGAATGGCACGGTTACTTGCTCATGGATCTTGAGCTCCACCTTGTCATCAAGCCATCTCAGCCTATATGGTCAGGGGTGCCTTGTTTTCTCTACACCTGGCTTATCAACCATATACGCACTAGCCACATTAGTGCATGAACCACCATCTATGATGAGGTTACATACCTTGCCCTTGATGGTGCACCGGCTGTGGAAGATGTTCTCCCTTTGAATGGTCTCTGAGGGATCTACCATCGCACTGAAAATGCGTCTAGTGACCAGCACTTCCCCCACATCAGGGTAATCAATGTCACTGTATTCTCCTTCTGGTTCATAGTACTCTTCATCTTGAGACTCATATTCTCCAACTTCCGTGATCAGCATGACCCGGTTGTTTGGGCTCTCCCTTGAGATGTGTCCATGATCCCTACAATTAAAACAAGTGATGTCACGTGATCTTTGAGGGTTAGAGGACTTACTAGGCTCTCTCTGGTCACGGGTTTTGCTCAGGAGGCTTGCTCTTGAACCCTGATTTGATCTCTATGCTTTTGCCTTTGTCTACGGGTTTGGGGCTATTGCTTGGTGCCCAATGTGTCTTAGGCTTGCTGCGTAGGTCTTGGCCCTTACGCCTAATGTGCTGCTCAGCCTGAAAAGAAAGGTGGAACAAATCTTTGAAGTCATTGTAGATTTGCCTCTCCACTTTCCGGCTGATCCTTTCTTGCAATCCATCCAAGAATTGAGCCATCAATGCTCCTCATCGTGATTGAGCTCCAGCCTGTTCTTTAGCCTTTCAAACTCCTCGTAGTACTGCTCTACTGATCTGGTGCCCTGCTTAAGAGACGAAAATGTCGTTGCGAATCCCTATGGAAATAGGGTGGAACAAACCTTTGCCTCATGAGATCTTTCATGTCGACCCAAGAGACTACGGGTCTCAATCTCCTCCTCCTTCGGTCAGAATCCTGACGATCCCACAAGATGAGGGCATTATCCATGATTTTTGCTACTTCCATGGAGACTCTCCTACGGCCTGGTTGGTTGTAATGATCGAAGATGTGATCCATCCTCCTCTCCTAATCTAGATAGGCCTCGAGGTCTACTTTTCCTGAAAAACTAGGAGGTGTTAGCTTAACATCATGACTGTTTACCCGGTTGTAGGTGTAGCCCTCTCCATCCTCATGGTGTCTAGGGGCATCCTTGGTCTCTGGTGATGACCATAGGGCTAGTAGCCATTGCCCTCTGCTTCTGGTTGCCGTGCAGGTCCTCTCAGCATAGGGTGATAGCCGTGAGGCTGTGCGTCCTCATCTCCATCCGGTTGGGGTTCCTCCTGTTCATGCCGTGTCCTAGGGTGTTCAGGATCATCAGCAGGGTCTTACTCAGCCCCCACGTGTCTTATGGCCTGGAATCTCACCGGCCTCTCCACGCTCTCCAACCTCTCGCTGATTGATGCGAGTTGTGTTTGGAGGGTGGTGAACATGGCCATCATGGCCTTGGTTGCATCCTGATTTCCTTCAGCCATCTTGTGCTACAAGAAGAAAGAAACAAGTTAATTTGCTCCTAAGAATCAATTAGGAGGATTTCTTTTATAGTTGAAGTAGAAAGATGTTAAAAGGAAAAAAATTGAAAAGGAAAAATCTGGGAAAAAGGAAAAATCTGGTAAAAAGGAAAAAGTAGTAAAAATGGAAATTTTTCTAACAATTAATGCTAAAGATTCTAGATTCTTTTGGGTCGATTTTCTTGATACTTTTCTTTTTTTTTGCTTTTTAATTTAACTTAATGGAAATATGCTTTTAACAAAAAGGAAAACGAAATTGCAGTGCAAAGAATGTATCTAAACCCTAGTGTTGCACGTAAGAGCTAGATGGACTCAGTTTGAACTTAAAAGTGATTTTTTTGATTTTCTTTGAATTAAACTTAAACTAATTCAAGAACTGGAAATAAGGTTAAGTAAGGGATAGAAACAACCTGGTTTTAGGAGCTTAAAGCTCTGATACCAAAATGATACAAGCCTCGAATCGAGACCATAACACGCGTGGGCTGCTTGGAGAAGATTAGGTCAGAAACTCGACCTTAGGCTTCTAGATAGGGGTTTTCTGGTGAGTAATGGATAGAAAGTTGAAGTGAACCACATGAGGGGTGATGAACCTCGTGATAAATCACAACTTAGAAGTTAGGAGGACTGGTCTCGATTAGGGTTCTAATAGCACAAGTTTCTTGAGAGAAAACTCGTAGGAAGAAAGTTCTATCTTTATTAATATCAAAAAGGTTGTCAAAATATAATGCTGAAGTAGCCTTATTAATATGCTCGACAGCTTGACCTTCTAGGGTCGACTCAAAGAAGAAAAATGGAAAACTTACAAAAGTGCACAAAAAGAAAAATTACAAAAAGGCAATAACCAAAAAATGACTTCTACCTAAATTGTTCTTGACTCAAAATGTAAACCTTCTAATTCCTACCCTGCAAAACAGAAAAGGCAAGTATATAATTGAAAACATACCATTCTTACCTATCGGCCAAGAAATGGAAGGTGGCCGACTGATGAGGACATCAGGTCGTACATCCAGCCAGGAGACCAGACTGGCCGACCAGGAAGCTTGCCCGAAACAGCAGGACCATCTGGCGCGCCTGCTGGACCAGACAGTACCGCCGGACCCTCGACCTATAGGACCAGACCGGTCAACATCGCCGGCGGAGAGGCCCAAGCTTCCGGCACACTTGGTGGGGATGTGAATGACACCGCCGGCCCCCCTGATGACACCGCCGACTCCGGGATCAACTTGGCCGGTCCTGAAGTCATTCCGGCCAGTACCGCGCACAGTCCAGCCGGGACAGGCGATCCAGCCGAGTACACGCGCACTTCCACTTCTACACAAGAGGACTCGGACCAAATGAGCTACCAGCTCCAGGACATGCACTTAGAGGAAGTCTCAACACCAGTTGTACCTCAAGGAGCAATGACAAGAAGCAGATCAAGGGCGCTCTTCCACAAATTCAGCTTATGGGTCGACAAGCTTCTAGAAGAAGATCGACTAAGGACAATGGGCCAAAAATACAAGGAAGAGTCCAATAGCTTCTCAACAACACAAAGGACATCAGAGACTTGGGCTTTAGTGGCAAGAGAGGTCAAGGCCCAGAGATTTGTAACCCTACTCCAAGTCGAAGACTAGGAGCAAGGCGCGTGCATGCCACAAGAACGGCCACCTTCCATTTCTTGGCCGTGAGGTGAGTTAAGGTAAGTTTACATTCGAATATATGCCTCTTTCTGTTTTGCAGGGTAGGATCTAGTTGCTTTACATTTTTTGAGTCAAGAACATTTTAGGAATAGGTCCTTTTTCGATTATACACTTTTGTATCTTTTCCTTTGTGCACTTTTGTAAGTTTTCCTTTTCTTATTTGGGTCGACCCTAGAAGGTCAAGCTGTTGAGCATATTAATAAGGCTCCTTCCAGCATTGTAGTTCGACAACCTTTTTGATATTAATAAAGTAGAACTTTCCTCCTACAAGCTTTCTCTCAAAAGAGACTTGTGCGCTTAGAACCTAGTTGAGACCAGCCCTCCTAGCTCTAAGTTTGTGATTTATCACGAGGTTCATCACCCCTCGTGTGGTTCACTTCACCCCTCCATCGAATACCAACTCAAAAACCCCTATCCAAGAAGGCTAAGCTCGAGTTTCTCACCTAAACTTCTCCAAACAGCCCACGCGCATACAACCTTGAATCAAGGCTTGTATCATGTAGGCCCTGTGAACTTACAACAAAACCTAAAAAGACAAGTTTATCAGTACAAAAGGTGCACTTCTTGAGATTGCCATAAAGCTCTTCTTGTCGAAGGGTTTTAAGTACCATCTCAAGATGTGTGAGGTGTTCCCGTAGGCACTTACTATAAACTAGTATATCATCAAAGTAAACTACCAAAAACTTACTGATGTACGCCCTAAGAACTTGGTTCATAAGGCGCATGAAGGTGCTTGGGGCATTAGTCAAGCCGAATGGCATGACTGTCCACTCGTATAGCCCTTGCTTTGTCTTGGAAGCAGTCTTCCATTCATCACCTTCCTTCATCCTGACCTGGTGGTATCCACTCTTGAGGTCTATCTTGGAGAAGACCGTGGCTCCACTCAGCTCATCTAGCATGTCATCCAGCCGTGGTATTGGATGCCGGTACTTGACTGTGATGTTGTTGATTGCTCGGCAGTCCACGCACATGCGCCAAGTTCCATCCTTCTTGGGCACTAGTAGCACTGGTACGGCACATGGACTGAGGCTCTCTCGAACATATCCTTTCTCCAGAAGCTCCTTGACTTGTTTCTCAAGCTCCTTGGACTCCTCTGGACTCATCCGGTAGGCTGGCCGGTTGGGCAGGGCTGCTCCGGGCACTAGATCAATCTGGTGTTCTATGCCACGTAAAGGAGGCAATCCTGCTGGTATCTCCTCTGGAAATACATCCTGGAATTTGTTGAGGAGAGTTGCTACTTCATGAGGTAGCTCTACCTGTCCCTGTTCTATACTCAAAACTTCCTTGAAAACCATTAGTAACATTAAATCCTTCGAGGCTAAAGCTCTCCGGACATGACTAGGTTGAATAAGAAAGTTAGACTTGACAAGTTTCTTTTCCTTACTCATTTGGAGTTGTAGCTCATGTACTTGGGCAGGTGTAGAGGAGCTAGGCTGACCTTTCTCTTGTCATGCACGAAGGTGTATAGATTGGTTCGGCCATCATGCCTGGTCTCTTTGTCAAACTGCCATGGTCTTCCTAGTAGAAGATGGCCAGCTTGCATGGGCACCACATCGCACACAACTTGGTCTTGGTACTTGCCCACACTGAATGGCACAGTGACTTGCTCATGGATCTTGAGCTCCACTTTGTCATCCAGCCATCTCAGTCTATATGGTCGAGAATGCCTTGTCTTCTCTAGACCTAGCTTATCAACCATATATGCACTAGCAACGTTAGTGCAAGAACCACCATCTATGTTGAGGTTACATACCTTGCCCTTGATGGTGCAACGGCTGTGGAAGATGTTCTCCCTTTGGATGGTCTCTGAAGGATCCACAATTGCACTGAGGATACGTCTAGTGACCAGCACTTCCCCCACATCAGGGTACTCAATGTCACCATACTCTTCCTCTGGTTCATAGTCCTCTTCATCTTGGGACTCATACTCTCCTGCCTCCGTAATCAGCATGACTCGGTTTTTTGGGCACTCCCTTGAGATGTGTCCACGTCCCCTGCACTTGAAACAAGTTATGTCACGTGATCTTTGAGGGTTATAAGACTTACCAGGCTCTCTCTGGTCACGGGTGGGTTCAGGAGGCTTGCTCTTGAACCTTGACTCGATCTCTATGCTTTTGCCTTTGTCTACGGTCTTGGGCATGTTGCTTGGTGCCCAAGGTGTCTTAGGCTTGCTGCGGATGTCTTGGCTCTTACGTTTGATGTGCTGCTCAGCTTGCACAGATAGTGGAACAAGTCTTTGAAGTCATTGTAGATTTGCCTTTCTACCTTGCGGCTGATCCTTTCTTGGAGTCCATCCAAGAATTGTGCCATCAATGCTTCTTCATCATCATTGAGCTCCAATCTGTTCCTTAACTTCTTGAACTCTTCATAGTACTCCTCTACTGATCTGGTACCCTGCTTAAGAGTACGAAAACGACGTTGCAAATCTCTATGAAAGTAAGGTGGAACAAAACTTTGTCGCATGAGGTCTTTCATGTCGACCCATGAGTCTACGGGTCTCATTCTCTTCCTCCTTCTGTCAGATACCTCACGATCCCACCAGATGAGGCCATTGTCCGTGAGTTGTGCTACTGCCATTGAGACTCTCCTAGGTCCTGGTTGGTTGTAGTGATCAAAGATATGATCCATTCTCCTCTCCCAATCTAGGTAAGCCTCGGGGTCTACTTTTCCTGCAAAACTTGGAGGAGTTAGTTTAAAATCAGGATGAATTACCCGGTTTTAGGTGCGTTCATCTCCATCCTCATGATGTCTAGGAGGCATTCTTTGTCTCTGGTGAAGACCATATGGCTCAAAGCCATCATCTTCTGCCTCTGGTTGCCGTGGAGGTCCTCTCGGCCTATGGTGATAGTTATGAGGTTGTGTGTCCTCATCTCCATCTTGCTGGGGTTCCTCCTGTTCGTGCCGTGTCCTAAGGTGCTCAGGACCCTCAGGACGGTCTTGCTCAGCTCTCACGTGCCTTATTGCCTGGAATCTCACCGGTCTTTCCACGCGCTCCAACCTCTCGCCTATGGATGCGAGTTGTGTTTGGAGTGTGGTGAACATGGCCATCATGGCTTCGGTTGCTTCTCTTTTTTCTTCTCCCATGGTGTTCTACAAAGAAGGAAGACAAGTTAGGATGCTCCTAAATTGTTAGGAGGGTTTTCTTTTTATAAGGGGTTCGAAAAAATGCAAAAAGGAAAAATCCTAAGGAAAGGAAATTCGAATAAAAGGAAACTTCCTAGACAACTTGTGCTAGCTGTCCAATTCGAAATCTTTTGGGTATTTTCCTATTTTCTTTTCTTTTCTTTTTCTTTTCTTTTCTTTTTCTTTTTAATTTAACTTAAAATTAATGGAAATAGGAATTAAGCAAAAAGGAAAACGTGATTGACAATGCAAAAGTGAACCTAAACCCTAGTGATACACGTAGAGGCTAGATGCACTCGGTTTGGAGTTTGATGTTGTTTTTTTGATTTTTCTTGAATGCGACTTAAACTAATGCAAGAACTAAAAACAAGACAAGCAAATGGATAGAAACAACCTGGTTTAGGAGCTTTAAGCTCTGATACCAAAATGATACAAGCCTTGATTCAAGGATGTATGCGCGTGGGCTGTTTGTAGAAGATTAGTTGAGAAACTCAACCTTAGGCTTCTGGATAGGGGTTTTCTGGTTGGTAAACGATGGAAGGGTGAAGTGAACCACACGAGGGGTGATGAACCTTGTGATAAATCACAAACTTAGAGCTAGGAGGGCTGGTCTCAACTAGGTTCTAAGCGCACAAGCTTCTTTGAGAGAATAACTTGTAAAGAAAATTTCGATCTTTATTAATTAGCAAAAAGGTTGTCGAACTACAATGCTGGAAGGAGCCTTATTAATATGCTCGACAGCTTGACCTTCTAGGGTCGACACAAATAAAGAAAAGGAAAGCTTACAAAAGTGCACGAAAGGAAAAAAATACAAAAGTGTATAACCGAAAAAGGACCTATTCCTAAAATGTTCTTGACTCAAAAATGTAAAGCAACTAGATACTACCCTGCAAAATAGAAAGAGGCATATATTCAAATGTAAACTTACCTTAACTCACCTCACGGCCAAGAAATGGAAGGTGGCCGTCCTTGTGGCATGCACGCACCTTGCTCCTAGTCTTCGACTTGGAGTAGGGTTAAATATCTTTGGGCCCTGACCTCTCTTGCCACTAAAGCCCAATTCTCTGATGTTCCTTGTGTTGTTGAGAAGCCTTTGGACTCTAATTTGCTCTTCTGGCCCATTTTCCTTAGCTGCTCTTCCTCTAGGAGCTTGTCGACCCATAAGCTGAATTTGTGGAAGAGTGCTCTTGATCTGCTTCTTTTCATTGCTCCTGGAGGTACCACTGGTGTAGATACTTCCTCTAAGTGCATATCCTGGAGCTGGTAGCTCATTTGGTCCGAGTCCTCTTGTGTAGAAGTGGAAGTGCGCGTGTACTCGGCTGGATCGGCTGTACCGGCTGGATCGGCTGTACCGGCTGGATTGTGCGCGGTACTGGCCGGAATGACTTCAGGACCGGCCAAGTTGATCCCGGAGTCGGGGGTGTCATCAGGGGGACCGGCGGTGTCATTCACGTCCCCACCAAGTGTGCCGGAAGCTTGGGCCTCTCCGCCGGCGATGTTGACCGGTCTGGTCCTATAGGTCGAGGGTCCGGTGGTACTGTCTGGTCCGGCAGGCGCGCCAGATGGTCCTGCTGTCTCCGGCAAGCTTCCTGGTCGGCCAGTCTGGTCTCCTGGCTGGATGTACGACCTGATGTCCTCATCACAAGGTCACCTTCATATTTGGCTACGAGTTTGAGGTTTCTTTTGAATCATTTGGGAAATGATCTAACAAATGATTCAAGACAAGAAGAAAAAAGAACCCCAAGTATTTCACAAGATACCCAAGAGAATGAACACGGGGCGGTAACTCAAGAACCAACTCCAATCCAAGAAGAAGCTACGGCCCAAAACCAACAACAAGACGACTTGAAAGTGGGTATAGAGGAACCTATTCACCAAATAGAAGAGGAAACAGTTGTAGAGGAGGCTGCACCACCTGTTCAGGAACTAAGGAGGAGTACTAGACTTAGGAAAGACCCATCCAATTGGATAAACACTAGGGTGTTCTACAACAACCAGGCCATGCATCATCCCATACAAACTGTTTGTTCCATTGACCTCTTGCCATCTAGTCATCAAGCATTCCTTGGAAAGATTGAACAAAGTTAGATTCCGAAAACTTATGAAAAATCTAAGAGCAATAAAAATGGTTAGATGCAGTAAGAGATGAGAAGGGAGCTATGGAAAGTAATCATACATGGGATATACAAGAACTTCCCAAAGGCAAGAAGGCTTTGAGTTCCAAGTGGGTGTTCACCATCAAGTATAAGAACAATGGGGACATAGAAAGGTACAAGGCACGTCTAGTTGCAAAAGATTTCACTCAGATATATGGAGAGGACTATACTGATACATTTGCACCGGTGGCTAAGCTACACACTGTAAGGATTGTTCTTTCACTAGCTATGAATCTAACTTGGGACTTATGGCAAAGGAATTTCAAAAACGCATTCCTACAAGGAGAACTTGAATAGGAAGTGTATATGACTCCCCCAACAGGCCTTGAAGATCTTTGCAAATAGGGACAGGTTGTAAGACATAGGAAGACAATATATGGATTGAAGCAGTCACCAATGGCCCGGTATCACAAATTAAGCTCCACGCTTACTGATAATGGGTTTAGAAAATCTCATTCAGATCATACTTTGTTCACTCGTCAAAACCCCAAAGGAATTGTGGCGGTCTTGGTTTATGTGGATAACCTTATCATCACAGGAGATGATTTGGAAGGAATTCAGTCCACAATGGCCTTCTTAAACAGATCATTTGACATCAAGGATCTTGGAGAGTTGAAATACTTCTTGGGTATTGAAGTGTGTCGGCCTCTGGAAAGGCTCTTTCTATCCCAAAGAAAGTATGCTCTTGATTTGTTGACAGAAACGGGAAAGCTTGGGGCTAAACCAGCCAAAACTCGTCTTGAAGATGGCTACAAGGTCAACGGAAAGGGGAAGAAAGCTGATGAGTTATTTAAGGATGTTTCTCATTATAGAGACTAGTTGGGAAGCTGATCTACTTCACCATTACACGACCAAACTTGTGTTTTCCTGTGAATCAAGTGAGTCAACATATGCAAAAACCTACTGTATGTCGTTGGAGCATGGTAGAAAGTATCCTTAGATACATCAAAGGATCTCTTGATCAAGGCATATGGATGGGCAAGAATGGGAACAATGACATTGTTGATAGGATGGTGATAGGGTGGATAGGAAATCAACTACTGGGTATTGCCCCTTTATTTATGGGAACTTAGTCACTCGGAAGAATAAGAAGCAGAAGGTGGTATCATGTTCTAGTGCTGAAGCATAATATAGGGCTATGAGGAAGCTGACAAGTGAAGTAACTTGGATCAAAGCGCTCTTGAAAGACTTCGGTATTGAACAACCAGGACCAATTACCTTCCATTGTGATAATCAGGCAGCCATTCACATAGATTCAAACTCAGTGTTTCACGAGAGTACCAAGCACATAGAGATCGATTGCCATAGGGTTAGGGAGAAAGTTCAAGATGGAATCATTCTGCCATGTTATACAAGGAGTGAAGACTAACTAGCTGACATCTTCACAAATACAGCAAGTTTCAAAGTTTGCAAGAACATCTTTAGCAAATTTGGACTTGTTGATTTATCACATCCATGATCAAAGGTCCCCTAATCCAAGAGCAACAAACTCCTTTTCCCTTATTAAGGTTTTGTCCCAAGTGGTTTTCATTAATAAAATTTTCAATGAGGTGTTGCCTTGGGTTCCCAAGCTTAAGACTTTAGAGTGATTCCAAATTCTTTAACTTGAGGGGGAGTATTGACATACGAAAATCAAATAATATCTATCTTGATCTACAAGGCAAGTGTGAGCAATTTAATTAATGGAAGGAAACAAAAATTCAGTTTGAATAACAATAGAAAAGGAAAAGGAGGGAAGTTATTATTTAAAATGGTAAATATGGTGATATAGCTGCCGTGGGAGAAGAATCACAGTGACAAGTACATGTTCATGCTGCACACAGCCTTGGTAACCTCACCAAACGGCCATGCCTGCTGCACACAGCCTTGGTAACCATATCAAACGGTCATAAGACCGTTTGCAGCTCCTCCCCTCTCTTCCCATTGGTTGTCGACATGTTTTTCCTCTATTCAAGCTCATTCACAAGTTTAATTTTGAATTTATTATAAATCCTCTATAAAAGGGCGGTAAAAACTCAATGTATAAGTGAACTATTAGGAGATTCTTCTCCATAATATTGACATAGGAAAATCAAATAAGACCTATCTTGACCTACAAGGTAAGTGTGAGCACGAAAATTCAATTTGAATAACAAGGGAAAATAAAAAAGAGCGAGTTATTATTAACCACATGTTTAAAATGGTTAAATAGTTGTATTGGAAGAAGAATCAAGGTGACAAGTACATGTCCATGCTGCACACAGTGTTGGTAACCATGTAACCTTGTCATTTAGCCAATAATACACACACCAAACGGTCATAAGACCGTTTGCAGCTCTTCCCTTCTCTTGTCATTGGTTGTTGACAAGCTCCTCCTCTATTCAAACTCATCCATAAGTTTAAATTCTGAATTGTTTTGTGTTCACATTTTAAATCCTCTATAAAATGGTTGTAAAGACTCAATGTATGATTAAACTCTTAGAAAATTCTTCTCCAGAAGTCTAAGACATTTCTCATCTTCTCACGCTTTTTTGAGTTTTTGGATTCAGTTCTTCACATTTCTTCTCTCTAATCTCAGTATTCTTTCATGGTATCAGAGCATAAGATCATTCTCTTATATTTTCTACTCAAAACTCTCAGTTTCTAATCTAAAACTATGTCAAAAATCTCTCAGCCTTTAAACTAAAAACTCACGGTTTTATTCAACCATAAAAGCTGCCTCCTTTGAGCTCTTCAAAGCCTAACAATGGAGGATACAGTTCAAATCAGTTCCAGCCTGAAACCTATGGTGATACCAGTAGTTCTCAAAAGCTTGAACTACACATTATGGTCAAGAACCATCAAGACAACCATTTGTGCAAAAGGACTTTGGAATCACATCTTGGAGGATAATACTCCATCTATAGACGATCCAAAGGAGAAGAAGGATGAGACAAAAAGAAAAGAAGAAGCTAGGTGGTTCCAAGAAGATCAATCAGTCCTTGCATTCCTCAAAAATTCATTGCACCCATCCATTCTTGAAGCTTATTCACATTGTGAAACCGCCAAGTCTCTTTGGGAGACTCTCAAGATGATGTATGGGGATGTTTCGAACCTCAGCCGTGTATATGAGGTTAAGAAGGCTATCAATGATCTACACCAAGAGGATATGGTGTTCACAAAGTTCCTAGGCAAGTTCCAATCAGCATGGTATGAGCTTGACATGTTGAGACCAAGTTCTATGGATCCAAAGGTGCTTAATGAAAGGAAGGAACAAGATAAGATATTTGGGCTCCTTCTCAACCTAAATCCAGCCTTTAAGGATGTGATGAAATCCATCCTAAGAGAGCCAAAATTCTCTGATTTCGAAGAGGTGTTGATACAAGCCTCGATTCAAGGCTTATATGCGCGTGGGCTGTTCGGAGAAGGTTAGGTGAGAAACTCGACCTTTGACTTCTTGGATAGGGGTTTTTGGGTTGGTATTCGATGGAGGGGTGAAGTGAACCACACGAGGGATGATGAACCTCGTGATAAATCACAAACTTAGAGCTAGGAGGGCTGGTCTCAACTAGGTTCTAAGCGCACAAGATTCTTAGAGAGAAAACTTGTAGGGAAAAAGTTCTACTTTATTAATATCAAAAAGGTTGTCGAATTACAATGCTGGAAGGAGCCTTATTAATATGCTCGACAGCTTGACCTTCTAGGGTCGACACAAATAAAGAAAAAGGAAAGTTTACAAAAGTGCACAAAGGAAAAGATACAAAAGTGCATAACCGAAAAAGGACCTATTCCTAAAATGTTCTTGACTCAAAAATGTAAAGCAACTAGATCCTACCCTGCAAAAAAGAAAGAGGCATATATTCGAATGTAAACTTACCTTAACTCACCTCACGGCCAAGAAATGGAAGGTGGCCGTCCTTGTGGCATGCACGCGTCTTGCTCCTAGTCTTCGACTTGGAGTAGGGTTAGGAATCTTTGGGCCCTGACCTCTCTTGCCACTAAAGCCCAAGTCTCTCAAGTCCCTTGCATTGTTGAGAAGCCTTTGGACTCTTCTTTGCACTTCCGGCCCATTGTCCTTAGTCGATCTTTCTCTAGGAGCTTGTCGACCCATAAGGTGAACTTGTGGAAGAGTGCTCTTGATCTGATCCTTGTCATTGCTCCTGGTGGCACTAATGGTGTGGAGACTTCCTCTAGATGCATGTCCTGAAGCTGGTAGCTTATCTGGTCTGAGTTTCCTTGTGTAGAAGTTGAAATGCTCGTGTACTCAGCTGGATCGGCTGTACCGGCTGTACCGGCTGGACAGTGCGAGGTACTGGCCGGAATGCCTTCAGGACCGGCCAAGTTGATCCCAAAGTCGGCGGAATCACCAAGGGGACCGGCGGTGTCATCCACGTCACCACCAAGTGTGCCGGATGCTTGGGCTTCTCCGCCAGCAATGCTGATCGGTCTGGTCCTATTGGTCGAGGGTCCGGCGGTACTGCTTGGGCCGGTAGACGTGCCAAATGGCCCGGCTGTCTTGGGCACGCTTCCTGGTCGGCCACTCTGGTCTCTTGGCTGGACATACGACCTGATGTCCTCATCAGGTGTGCTCACGGATTCAAAAGGAGCAAGGCAACATTGGTTTGTTTGGTGGAAAAGGAGAACTAGTCATGGCCAACAAGAGCGTGTTTAAGCAAGAGGATAGGAAGAGTGTGATATGTGAACATTGTAAGAGGAATGGTCAAATCAAGGACAAGTGCTAGATACTTCATCCTCATCTCAAGCCAAACCGGTTCAAGGATTCAAAGGTTAACATCTCTCAAAAGGTTGTGACTGAACCAGCAAGTTCGTCCAACTAAGGAGGGGAGCTAGCTATGAATCCATGGAGTATGTTAAGAAGAGTGACTTGGAGGATCTCATAAAGGCATATGCCTCAAAACTCTCCGGTATCACACTCTACTCCCATAAATTGCTTGATAAACCGGATCATAAGTTGGTAGTGGATTCGGGTGCTTCTCACCATATGATTAGCAATGTTAGGTTGTTAAAGAACTTTGAACCATTTCTAGGATAAATAACTATAGCTGATGGTGAGGGTATTATAATTGAAGGAACCAGAAAATTAAAACTATATCACAAAGAAAGTAATGCTTTCGTTGTACCTAAGTTTAAGTCTAATCTTGTTTCGGTCAAAAGGGCTACTAAAGACCTGAATTGCAATGCTACTTTTGGGCCAAACAATATTTACTTTCAGGATATTAAGAGTGGTAAGATATTTGGAGGTGGTGGAACTCAAGATGAGCTCTATGTTCTTGAAGACACTCCTCCAAGCAATTTGGATTCCTTATCTTTCAAATCCTGTGTTTTTACTAATAAAGATGTCTTATGGTATGCTAGATTAGGACATCCTCATGCTCGTGCTTTAAGCTTAATAATTCTTAATGTCGCTTATGATCACTCGGTTTGTGAGGCTTGTATCCTTGGCAGACATTGTCGTGTTGTTTTCCCTAAATCGTCTACAATTTATGAGCATTGCTTTGATTTAGTACATTCCCATGTTTGGACCTCACCTTGCATGTCTAGAGATAGGAATAAATACTTTGTAACCTTGATAGATGAGAAATCGAAATATACATGGGTTACATAACTTCCAACTAAAGATAGGGTTTATGAGTCATTTATAAACTTTCATAATTATGTTACTAATCAATTCAATGCCAAGATCAAAGTGTTAAGATCAGATAATAGAGGGGAATTCAAAAGTCAAAGATTCAAAGCTCACTTAAACAAACATGGAATACTACATCAAACTAGCTGCCCACACACACCACAACAAGATGGAGTTGCTGAAAGAAAGAACCGACACTTAATGGAAGTAGCAAGATCCATGATGTTTCATACCAATGTTCCTAAACGTTTTTGGGGAGATGCAGTCTTGGTTGCTTTCTACCTCATCAATCGGATTCCAACCAAAGTCTTGCAAGGCATATCCCCATTTGAGATACTCAATAAAACTAAACCCTCCATTGATCATTTACGTGTATTTGGGTGTGTGTGCTTTGTGTATGTTCCAGGTGATCTAAGAAACAAGTTGGAGGCAAAAAGCATCAAGTGTATGTTCCTTGGATATTCGACAACACAAAAGAGTTATAGTGTTATGATCCGAGCAACAACAGGACATATGTGTCTAGAGATGTCAAGTTCATAGAAGAACAAAGCTATTTTGATCAGAAAGATTGGGAAGGATTGAAAGATCTCTCAAGGTCAGCTTCTGATTTGGCTACGAGTTTGATGTTTCTGTTGAATCATTTGGGAAATGATGTGCCAAAGGATTCAAGATAAGAAGAAGCAAGAACTCCAAGTAGTGCACAAGATACCCAAGAGAATAAACAAGGAGCAGTGACTCAAGAGCCAAATCCAATCCAAGAAGAAGCTACGCCCAAAACCAAGAACAAGATGACTTGGAAGTGGGTATAGAGGAACGTATGCACCAAATGAAAGAGGAAATAGTTGTAGAGGAGGCTGCACCACCTTTTCAGCAACTAAGGAGGAGTACTAGACTTAAGAAAGATCCATCCAATTGGGTAAACACTAGGGTCTTCTACAACAATCAGGCCGTGGCTCATCCCATACAAGTTGTTTGTTCACTTGACCTCTTGTCATCTAGTCATCAAGCATTCCTTGGAAAGATTGAACAAAATCAGATTCCAAGGACTTATGAAGAAGCTAAGAGCAAGAAAGAATGGTTAGATGCAGTAAGAGATGAGAAGGGAGTTATGGAAAGGAATCATATATGGGATATACAAGAACTTCCGAAAGGCAAGAAGGATGTGAGCTCCAAGTGGGTGTTCACCATCAAGTATAAGAGCAATGGCGACATAGAAAGGTACAAGGCAAGTCTAGTTGCAAGAGGTTTCACTAAGATATATGGAGAGAACTATACTGATACATTTGCACCGGTGGCTAAGCTACACACTATAAGGGTTGTTCTTTCACTAGCTACAAACCTGACTTGGGATGTGATACAAGCCTTGATTCAAGGATGTATGCGCGTGGGCTGTTTGGAGAAGTTTAGGTGAGAAACTCGACCTTAGACTTCTTGGATAGGGGTTTTTGGGTTGGTATTCGATGGAAAGGTGAAGTGAACCACACGAGGGGTGATGAACCTCGTGATAAATCACAAACTTAGAGCTAGGAGGGCTGGTCTCAACTAGATTCTAAGCGCACAAGATTCTTGAGAGAAAACTTGTTGGGGAAAAAGTTCTATCTTTATTAATATCAAAAAGGTTGTCGAACTACAATGCTGGAAGGAGCCTTATTAATATGCTCGACAGCTTGACCTTCTAGGGTCGACTCAAATAAAGAAAAGGAAAGTTTACAAAAGTGCACAAAAGGAAAAGATACAAAAGTGTATAACCGAAAAAGGACCTATTCCTAAAATGTTCTTGACTCAAAAATGTAAAGCAATCTAGATCCTACCCTGCAAAACAGAAAGAGGCATATATTCGAATTGAAACTTACCTTAACTTACCTCACGGCCAAGAAATGGAAGGTGGCCGTCCTTGTGGCATGCACGCGCCTTGCTCCTAGTCTTCGACTTGGAGTAGGGTTAAGAATCTTTGGGCCCTGACCTCTCTTGCCACTAAAGCCCAAGTCTCTGATGTCCCTTGTGTTATTGAGAAGTCTTTGAACTCTACTTTGTACTTCTGGCCCATTGTCCTTAGTTGATATTCCTCTAGGAGTTTGTCGACCCATAAGCTGAATTTGTGGAAGAGTGCCCTTGATCTGCTTCTTGTCATTGCTCCTGGTGGCACTACTGGTGTGGATACTTCCTCTAGATGCATGTCCTGAAGCTGGTAGCTTATCTGATCCGAGTTTCCTTGTGTGGAAGTTGAATTGCTCGTGCACTCGGCTGGATCGGCTGTACCGGCTGAAATGTGCGAGGTACTGTCCGGGATGACTTCAGGACCGGCCAAGTTGATCCCGGAGTTGGTGGCATCACCAAGGGGACCGGCGGTGTCATCCACATCATCACCAAGTGTGCCGGAAGCTTGGGCCTCTCCGCCGGCAATGCTCACCGGTCTGGTCCTATTGGTCAAGGGTCCGGCGGTACTGCTTGGTCTGGCAGACATGCCAGATTGTCCGACTGTCTCGGGCAAGCTTCCTAGTCGGCCAGTCTGGTCTCCTGGCTGGATGTACGACCTGATGTCCTCATCATCCCCTCCCTCTTCAGTAGGTTTTGTCCTCAAAACTGGTTCATCTGCATGGAAAGGGGCTAAGTCAATAACATTGAACGTATTGGACACATTAAACTCACCTGGCAGCTCGATCCGGTAGGCGTTGTTGTTGATCCTCTCGAGCACTCTGAATGTTCCATCTCCTCTTGGTGCTAGCTTGGAACTCCTTAGGTTTGGGAACCTCTCCTGCCGTAGGTGTAGCCACACCCAATCGCCTGGTTAAAAGATCACCTCCTTTCTTCCTTTGTTGGCATGAGTCACGTACTGTCCGGTCCTCTTCTCCAAGTTTTCTGCTACCTTCTGGTGTAACCTCCTTATAAACTCTGCCTTGGATGCTCCGTTGAGGTTGGTCATCTCAGCTGGTGGTAGTGGTGTTTGCTCCAATGGGGTGAGTGTTGAAGCCGTATACTACTTCAAATGGTGTCTTCTTGGTTGCTGAGTGCATGGCTCGGTTGCAAGCGAACTCTATGAATGGCAGGCACTCCACCCAAGTCTTTAGGTTCTTCCCTAGTGTAGTCCTGAGAAGAGTTGATAGTGTCGTGTTGACAACTTCTGTTTGGCCATCGGTTTGAGGATGGCCGGTGGTAGAGAAGAGTAACTTCGTGCCTAGCTTTCTCCAATGGGTCTTCCAGAAATGGCTGGGGAACATGGTGTCCCTGTGATGAGGACATCAGGTCGTACATCCAGCCAGAAGACCAGACTGGCCGACCAGGAAGCTTGCCCGAGAAAGCCGGACCATCTGGCACGCCTACCGGTCCAAGCAGTACCGCCGGACCCCCGACCACAAGGACCAGAGCAACCAGCATTGCCGGCGGAGAGGCCCAAGCTTCCAGAACACTTGGTGGCGACGTGGATGACACCGCCGGTCCCTCTGGTGATGCCGCCAACTCCGGGATCAACTTGGCCGGTCCTGAAGGCATTTCGGCCAGTACCTCGCACAATCCAGCCGGTACAGCCGATCCAGCCGAGTACACGCGCATTTCCAGTTTTACACAAGAGGACTCGGACCAAATGAGCTACCAGCTCCAGGACATGCACCTAGAAGAAGTATCTACACCAGTGGTACCTCAAGGAACAATGACAAGAAGCAGATCAAGGGCACTCTTCCACAAATTCAGCTTATGGGTCGACAAGCTCCTAGAGGAAGATCGACAAGGACAATGGGCCAGAAGT